>BMAC01000357.1:720364-745359 GCA_014905375.1 Phtheirospermum japonicum | reverse complement strand
CTGACCTGATTGTCAGTTTAAAGCCAGGATTGGCTAAGAACGGATGTCCTCGATTTTACCTGACCTGATTGTCAGTTTTAAGGCCAGGATTGGCTAAGGAACGAGGGTTCTTGATTTTGCTGGGCCTGACTGTTAATTTAAGCTAGGATTGGCCAGGGTGGTTGCCCACGATTCTCCTGACCTGATCGTCAGCTCAAAGTCAAGATGGACCAGAGGTAAATTCTGAATTGCTAAAACACTGATATAGGCATATGATAAAAGGGCTTGAGCAAGTAAAAGGCTGATTCAAAGTTTGAGCAAAACTGAGAAAATGTGTATGAAAAGCATAATATTCATATATTTCATTAACTGCTACACAACGCAAACAACAGGTTGCCCACACCTTCTACGAAGGTTGGCAACTTTGATTACATAAATTTGCAGGAAACAAAAGAGATAAAACCCAGATATTCATCTGGGCGAAGCGCGCCGATCTGAAGCCAAAGCTCGGCGAGCTCGCCAAAGCTCACGCTCGGTCTCATGCAGGCGGCGGCGATATTTGTCAGATCGATCGGCAAGTGCATGAGCTTCGCCAGCAGCGATGGTCAGCCGATTCACCGATTCGGCTAGATCCGCCTTCTCCTCCTGGAGTTGGTGGTTAACTTGCCGGAGTTCAGCCCACTCTCTTTTGTAGAAACGTCTCTTCTGACGTTTCCTCTCCAGAAGCCGATAGAGATAACCAATTTTTTCCTTGAGCAAGACCAGTTGATCGGAAAGCTTGAATTTCTCCACGACCAGGGAGATATTTTTTCTCTTCACCGTATTGAGTTCTTCGATCAAAAGAGAAGAAGACATTTTTCAGATGAATAATGAAAAAATGAAGCATGCATATACGTATTTATAAAGAAGGCAAGCACGTGCCAGGGAATAAAAAGTACTAGGGTTTCTAGAAAGCCAGGAAACCCTAGAAGTCCAAAGGTCACAATAAGACAAAACACATTTTTCATTAATTAAAGAGAGTTCGGTACAAAGATATTCCGGTAAACAAAATAGAACAGATCAGCCACACAGGCCACAACTACATATCTGTCTCTAAGAAAACATAAGAAGGAGAATTAGGCAGATAGGCTTCCCGGACAGCACGAGCTACATTGAAGGTTGGCTGACCCTGCTCTTCCTCACGCCTGATCTGGAGCTGGAGACACCTCTGTAAAATCTTTCGCGAACTGCGTAGACTCTTCCAAGTCACCCAAGTTGGCGAAGGTTGGGGAATTGGCCACCACCATCGCCAACGCCGGGTTGGGGGGAGGAGAAGACGCCGAGGAAGAGGAACAAAAGGTCTGGCGAATGTGGTCAGCGAAAGTCAGATCGTCCAGCAGATGAAGGCGGTCGTCTTCAGCAGCATAGGTGAAGGAAGTAGGCTCGGACGCGCCAGTGATAGGGGAAGTTCGGTCAAAGGGCTGAGAAGGATTCTCGGATATCCATTTGGCATGAGCATCCACGCCAAGAAGGAAGAATGCCTCTGCCTCGGGAACCAGCAGGTCATAAAGCTCAAGCGATCCTAGAAAGGCCTGGCGAGTGGTAGCTCGAGTTAATTGGATCAGGCGCAGACCTTCTTCGGAGTTCAGGAAGCCAAGACTCCCTTTTGCTTCTCCTTCCGTGAGACCTTTAACTTCTCCATCAGTTTCGCCTTCAGCCCTGGCCTTCTTGGCTCTCTCCTTGAGATTCTTGAGCTCTTCCTCGTGCAAAATGGCCTGAGCACGGGCCCTGCCCTCCGCCTCCTGCTGCGCCGTCTTCGACTCCGATAGCTCCTCCTTAATCGTAGCCAGCTCTGATTTGAGCATCTCCGCCTCGCCGTCAAGGCCATGACACTTGGCCAACAGCTCCTTCCTCTATTTCTTCAAGAGCTCGATCTCCGCTTTCAGATCTGTTTGCAGTAAAGAACTGCGTGTTTGGGCTAGCAGAGAAGCTCTGAACACCACCGTCTAAAGGGGCAGAGCAGACGAAAATTAGCCAAAACTTGTAAAAAAGGGGGATAAGGGACATGTGGTGAGTGCTTTACCTGTGCCTCGGACCGGCAGAAGGCTTATACTAATTCAGGATCGGACATCTTGTCCGCGGTCCGGCGATCAGCGGCAGGAGCTAAGCCCATCATGAACTGCCTAGCTACTTTACCTGGGCAGTTTAGGACAGACCTGTTGAAGAAGATCTGGTTAGGGTTAGAGGGGACCTGGAAGGCCTGAGGGGTCACCTCAGGGATGACTTCTGGCTCAGACCTTTTTCTTTTTCGCCTCTGCAGCTGCTCTTCGTCAAGATCTTCAGAAAACGGGATCCTTTGGATCGGGGCTCCCAACTCAGGCACAGTTTTCCTTGCTGGCTCTGGATTTTTCCTCACCGTCCCAGAGGGAGGGACAGTAACAGGAGTGCCCTGGGTCTGCCCCTGGGCTGGATCTACAGGAAGTGCTCCCAAGGTAACCTCCTCCAAGGTGGGAGAAGCTCTGGAGGATTCTCCTAGAAGGCTTTTCTGGCCAGCCCTGGTGGCTTTCGCTGCCTTGGCTTCCAAGCGTGCCTGCAACATATTCACTGGAACAGGAAAATAGAGCTGTTAGTACTCATTAATGATGAAATTACAAGGATAAACTAATAGTCAGCATGAAATAATACCAATACGATCTGGTAGAGGACCGCTCTGTTGTTGGATTATGAAGAAGGTTAAGAGGTCAGGTTTGAGGACTTTAGTGATGTCCATGGGCTTGGAGTTGAGGGTTGCTATTTTTTGGGCTACGTGTGGGGGCCTCTCACCCGGGGTAGGGAGGCCTGCTGCGGCAAGAGATCGATGGAGACAGGAGAAAAACCCCAATCTCCAGAACACTGGACGAAGAAGAACTTCTTCCTCCAGGCCTTATGGGATGTAGGCAGACCAAACAAGAAATGGAACGTCTGGTCTGGCAGAGAGATAGAAAAAGCCTGAAGAACTCTTAGCCAAGAAGAGAGAGTAAAAGAGTTGGGTCGTGGGAGTTATTCCAGAATATTGAGCTGCCAGATGAAAACCCGCCATTACCCGGAAAGCATTGGGAAGAAACTGATGCACTGGAATCTGGTACATCCGGGAAACAGCGAGGATAAAAGGGTGGACGGGAAGTCTTAAGCCGGTGTGGAATTGATCCACATAGAAGGTTAAATGTTGCGGTGGGGGAGCGGAGGCTCTCTCGTCCGGTGATGGACTGGTAAAAATAAAATCGTTGGTAATATTAAAGGTGGCACGGATGTCTCGCAAGGTTTGATTACTAACTATGGAAGAGATATTGTCAGCAGGGGGATTTGGAGGAATTACTGGGGGTCTCCCTAAGGGTACCGGAAACCCCTCCTGAGGAGCCGCCGGAGGCGACTCAGAAGAAGAAAAATATACAGTAGAGGTAGAGTTCTCCGGCGCGGATGATGAACTCCCCCCGGTGGAATCAGATTGAGAAGGAACTACTGACATGATTAAAAGGGGGATGAGAGGGTACCTGGTTATAAGATAGCGAAGGCTGGACGGAAGTGGAGCGGAGTTGTAAAAATCGCCAAGATTTTGGAGAGGGAGAGAAATTCAGGATGCTGAAAAGATAGAATTTGAAAAGTGAAGGGAAAGAAGGAATATGGAGGGACAAAAAGAAAGTTAATGAATTTGAAAATCAAAAATCGAGGAGGGCGGGATTTGATGGGATCCCCGCATTTAATGCAAACAGTACTTTACGTGGTGAGCTGGAGCGTCAACCGCCCTAGGTCAAATCACACGCCACCAAGTTGTCAGTTACGGAAAAGACGCGTGGGAACAAGGACCGTTCGGTAAGGCAAACCGACACCACTAATGCCAATAATTAGGACTGTTTGGCAGGCGGATATCTCAGGATTCTCCCAGTACGAGAAACCATAAAGGACAGAACGTCCTCATTTATTTCAAAAAGAGCCTTAGAATATTACAGATCTACCCCAACTGTTCGGGGGGAGGAGTTGATAGGGCAATATATACGCCAGACCTGGTTTGGGGTAGCTCTGACTCAGAGTAGTTAGATACATTAAGGGAGGGCTAGAACAGCTCTGTCTTAGAGAAAGATCTAAATAACCCTCCTACTGACGTCAGGAATATCAGGAAGAGGTGATTATCGCCCGTGCCCCCTCCTGAACTTAACTATCTTGAAGAGATCACTAAGCTTGAGGATTATGCCGAACTGAAGTTTCGGGGACTGGCGTTTAGCCTGGTCTAGGTGGCAGACCTGATTAAGCCCTCTAAGAAATAGAGCTCATCCTCACTATAGCAAGATTTGATTTGTTGAAAAGAAGGAGCATAAAAGGAAAGAAGAGCTGGATAACGACAGGTCTGGTTCCTTGAATTCTGCTGGAATCTCAGAGTTGAGATAATGCGGAGTGGAGGGAGACCTGGAACAGGGAAGACCTGTTTCCAAGACTCCCCCAGGGAGAGACAAGTGGGACCACCTGTCAGAATTTGTTGCACAACGGTCCGAAATTCGCGGCATGTGCTCCTGAGATCCCGGCTGGGGTCCCCACTAAGAAAAGCTATAAATATCTCAACCCCAAGGCTGAGAGAGGTATGTCATTCTCTTGAGCATTCTTGCTTTCTTTCTGGAAAACACCTCAAACGCTTACTGACTTAAGAATCGGAGAGGTTTTCACCGGAAAATCACCGGTGGTCCTTTCTAACTTGTGTTTGTGGTGCAGACCAGGAAGGTGTTCAAGGTTCCAGGCGTTCTCAACGTTGGTCATTTTTCGGGTTGAAATAATTATGTTTGGGGGAGTTGATAAATACAGTTTTACATACATAATAGAGCTTATTTCATGAGGTTCTGATTATAATTTGTGCATAAACAACGAGATTTAATTATATTTTGTGCATATGGACGTTGTTATGTGTTTTGCTCATTTTGTAGGTTATTTATCGAACATTAGCATAATTGAGATACTAAAACTTATATTGAAGTAAAGATTGGAGTTTAAAAGGTGTTTTAGACCATTTATAGGGTGAAGAATCACGTTTAGGAGTTCCGTAAATCAAGTATGAGCGAAAAAAGAGCAACCAGACAAGAGTTCACAAAAGACTCAAGAAATTTATAATGCATGGATACTAAAATGCTCATAACTTTGTTTCTACTCAGAGTCTGGAAGCTTTTAATACATGGATAAAAATATACTTGAGTTGTATTTACAATGCTTTTTACGATTTGTCATTCGAAGTTATATTGAGAGAGTTATGATGAAAACCATGCGAGCTATCAGAGGTAGCGACTCGGTTAGCGATCGCGAATTAGGTCGCTACAGTGTGTTGTTTTTCAGAGTATCGACCCAATTAGTGGTTGATACCTTGGTCGATATTGGGTCAAGAAATATTATTTTCAAACTTTATGAGGTAGATTTGACTTATACTTATAAATAAGAATCTAAAAACCATCAAAGAATGATGAATTGCCTAGTTGAACGTTTGATTATGTCTAAGTAAATTTATTATATTTTGAGGTTTGGAAACAATGAATGGTTGATGTTTGAACTTTTCTTTCAATTAATCATTTGACCTTTTCAATATGTTTTATTCATGATTTATATAAATGCGTAATTGCTTAATAAATATTTTATGTTTATTAGTTTTAGCAATTCATAAATTGAGAGACAAGTCTTATTAATAAAAATATAAATTAAAAACGTTATAGTCAATAAGATCGATGGATTTAAAACTATAATTGATGTTGTTAAATATTTTAAACTTTTTAAGTTCTAATTGCGATTGACAACACGTCTCGCATTTAGAACCCATGGTTTAATCACTTCGAGAGAAGGGTTAAATTATATTTGTGATTAAAATTATTGAATTGATTCGAATAATGCTTGATTGATTGAATTGCATTAGATTATGATCCATTTACTATTTTTGTATTCGTAATTCATCGTTGCATACTCGATTGACAACCGTTTGTGCTTCTATAGTTATGATCGATTAATAAACTTTTATAACTAATAGCTTTGATAAATCATAATTTGAGAGATGAGGTTTATCAATAGGCTTTCAGACATGAGACACTTTATTCAATAATACTTAGAGGTCTGAGATTAATAATGAAGTCGTACAAATCTTTAAAAACTTTTAGATTTGTAAAGTTGTGCTCATCTTTAAAGACTTTTGAAGTTCTAAGTGTGATCTTGACAATGTGTCTCACATTTAGAACCCACAGTTTAAGCACTTTGAGAGAAGGTTTAAACTATATTTGTGATTGACTTATAGAAGATTGAATCACAATAATACTCGAATGATTAAACACGGTAGATATTGAAAATTCATTATAATTCCAAACTCCGGAATACTTTTGTTTCATTTAAAACCTCTATTCTTATTTTTGTACTATTGTTCTTGTTAAATTAGATTAATTAGTTTATTTTATTTTCGTCACTTTGTAACGCCAAACCAAAATCTTCTATTATATTCTCTTAAATAAAATTAATTTATTAATAACATTACCTATCAATTTATGAGATTTTTGTCCTTGTGGAAATTGACTTTGCTCACCTTATATTACATACATCGTGCACTTGCAGTTAGATAGAATATATTAACGAACAAGTTTTTATTATTCGAACCAATCCCTAGTAGAATAGGGAGCGATCACAAATTCTATCCTCATCAGAATGGAAAGGAACCAGACAATGATTCACCTAAGCTTAAGTCGGTTCTCGTGGAGGTTTCTGCCTCCGACCCTAACCCCAATTCATCCGACCTCCCCACCACTTTTGACCTCTCACTCCTCATCCGTTGCTCATCCCTCCTTCGCCCTCTCAAACCCGCTCGTACCCTTATTTATGCTTTAGGTGCCCTTTCACCCAGTACTTCTTTTTATCATTTTTTTTATTTTGTTTCTATATTTTTCTGCATGCTACTTGTACATTTCTCAATTATATTAATGTTTAGTAAATAAAACTTTAATTAACTACTCTAATACGCTAATATATCAATAACTGATTTTAGATTGGTAGTACTAGTAGTAATAATAATAATAATAATAATAAACAATTAATAATAGCTCCTCTATCGCAACTTCTGGTGTTAGACCAAGTACCTTAAAACTAAATACTAATTTGAAAAAAAAAAATTAAAAACCTTAGAAAAAACTTGATACACATCTATAGAAAATGGCAGGAAGTCAGTTAGTCTTTCACACCTTTTTTAGTAATCATCCACGAGTCCAGGAGTCGTTGGTCATTGAATAAATGGCTTTTGGTCCATCAATAGTAATCAAACTCTCTAATAATACATGATCTTTCCTTTTGTTGTTTAATGAGTTCATAAACATTTAAACACATACATGTGGTACCAGAACTAGGTTTATTCTTTTTTTTTTTGTATGTTGATCTTTGAGTTTATTTTGTTTCTTTATTTTTGCTCTTATTTATATTTAAGCCATTGATATTTTGATTCTGGAGACTTCTCTAAAAAAGATACTTGCAAATAAATATGTGATTCTACGAAGAAAAAGTATCAAGGGTGGAAATGCAACTACTTCAAGCTCTTCGCAAAGAGTTTGAGATTATTCACATGCAATAAGGAGAGTTGGCTACTGAACATTTCTCAAGAACATTTACAATTGTGAACTAGATGCGTATTCATGGTGAGAGAATTGAAGATGTTGTTTTGGTGGAGAAATTCTTCGACCAATGACTCCAAAATTTTCCTACGTGGTGTGTTTAATTTAGGAGTCAAAAGTTCTTGAAGAACTATCAATTGATGAATTGAAAAGTCCATTATTAGTTCACAAACAAAGAATGACGACGACATCAAGCTCGATTGAAGAACAAGACTTGAAAGACTCAACATATTGTGAAACTTCTATAGGAAGAGGATCATTTAGGGGTCTTGGTCGAGGTCATGGTCGAGCACGGAGAAAAGAAAGAGGTTCTTATTCATATGAATGTCGAGGAAGAGGTCGGCGATATAGTCACCACCAACTATCCTTCAACAACAACTCAAAGTTTGATAAGTCCAACTTGAGTGCTACCGCCGCCACAAGTTTGGTCACTACAAGTCCGAATGCACCGTGAACGCAAATAATGAAAAAGGGGCACATTCAAACTTTGTAGAGAAAAAGGAACAGTAAACACTTTTTAATGCATTTCATTTCAAATAGGAGGCTGAATCAGACGTATGGTGTATAGATACGAGATGCAACAATCATATGTGTGGTAACAAGGCCCTATTTTCCCATTTAAGTGAAGACTTTTATTCTATCATTAACTGTGATGATCACTCTAAAGTAAATGTCATGGGAAAGCATGATATTCAAATTAGGACTAGAAATGAAAATGTTGAGATTATATCAAATATTTTCTATGTTCTTGATTTGAGAAGTAATTTATTAAGTGTTGGACAACTACAAGAAAAAGGATATGTAACAAAAACTAAGGGAGGTGCTTGCAAAATCTATATATGATCCAAAAAGAAGAGTAATAGCTCATGCTAATATGACCTACATTAGATTGTTTCCACTCAAAAACTGAAAGCCTTGAAACTTGATTAAAGGCTGATGTGAATGAGTCCGCGTGGCTTTGGCATTTGCGATATGCCCATTTGAATTCCAAAGGACTGCAAATTCTTTCTCAAAAGCAAATGGTGACGGGTCTTCGTCAAATCAACCCCCCTCCAAAGTATGTGACGAATGTGTTGTATTGAACAACACTACGAACAATTCCCGAAAGGCAAGTCATGGGGAGCGCGTAGACCATTGGAGCTTATACATTCCGATGTGTGTGGTCTGATAAACCCAATATCAAGCAGTAACAGGAAATATTTTTACTTATTTTATTGATGATTAATATCATAAAACGTGGCTTTATTTTTTACAGGAAATTCCGAAGCATTCGCAGTTTTTAAAAGATTTAAGCTTAGTGGGACAAAAATTAAGATTCTCCGGATTGATCGTGGCCCAATATATGTCACAAGAATTTGTAAATAATTGTGATGAACATTGTATTCAACATCATAAATGCCTCAGCAGATGGTGTAACTGGGAGGAAGAATCGTACCATTCTCAACATGGTTCGGAGCATGACAGCTAATGGAAGAATTCAGAAAAGCTTTTGTCCAGAATCTGTAAATTGGAGCATTGACGTTTTTAATTGAAGAGTCCCACTTTTTAAATTAAGAATATGACTCCTCAAGAATCTTGGAATGGGTGAAATTGATTATTTAATCTATTTTTTTTGGTGCATTACATATGCACACATTCTTGAAAAAAAAAAGGAGAAACTGGACGACAAAGGCAAAAAATGTGTGTTTCTTAGAGTTAGTGAGCATTTAAAGGCTTACAGATTATTCAGTCTAATCATGGAAATTACTGTCATTGGTCGTGATGTTGTTTTTGATGAAGAAAACATGTGGAAGGACATAAACTAGCGGCCAACGGTACCAAGTACCTGTGGACTTTGAAGAAAAAGGAGCGGGACTTGCAAAATCATTATAACACACCTGATCATCATTCGCAACATCCATTTGGTGTCATTGAAGATGAAACGGAAGGTTCAAGTTCAAAACCTAAATTAGTTAGAAAAAGACAAACATGGATGAAAGATTACAAGGTTAGTTGTGATCATTTCGTTAATAGTATTGCTCATTATGCTTTATCAGAATGTGATCTAATAATGTTCTAAGAAGCTGTTAAAGATTCAAAATGGTAGAAAGCCGTAGATGAAGAGGTCAAGTCAATAGAGAATAACAACATATGGGATTTTTAGATCTTTCGAGCGGGCATAAATTTATTGGTTTTAAATGGGTAAATAAAACCAAATTGAACAAAGACATGGAAAAGTGGATAAGCATAAAGCTAGTAAAATTGATTGTCCATTACGAACGGGTACAATCAACAATTTGGAGTTGATTACAAAGGAAGTATATGCTCCTGTTGCAAGGCAGGATACCATTTAAATGGTGGTGGAACTTGTAGCACAAAATGATTTTCTAATTTTTTAAATGGACGTACAAACAACTTTTCTACATGGGAATCTGTATGAACAAATTTTCATAGACCAACCCCAGGCTACGTGCAACAAGGAGGTAAAATTATAAGTTGAGTAAAGCTTTGTGACGGTTGAAAAGTGCTTCTAGAGCTTGGTACAACTGTATTGAGACTTATTTCATCGAGGGTGGGTTCGAAAAATATCCACATGAGCATACTCTCTTTGTTAAATCAAATTCTGATAATAAGATTTTGGTTGTTTGTTGGTATGTAGATGATTTAGTCTACACAGGAAACGATCAAGTAATGTTTGAGGAATTCAAAAATCCACGTTGTCAAAACTCGAGATGGCTAATCTTGGAATGATGCAATATTTTCTTAGCATCTAAGTAGTGCAAGAATTGATTATTTTCATCACATAAAGAAAATATGTGCTGGAGATTTTGAACATATTTCAAATAACGAATTGTACCTCAGTGGGAACTCCAACATAAGTGGATTTGAAGATCAAAAGAGTACAAAGGGAAGAAGATTAATAGTACTTGCTATAAGAAAATTGTTGGAAGTTTGATATACTTAACAACAAGATCTGGCATTATGTATAAGTTTAATTTTTATGTTTATAGAATATCCAACTGAGCTTCATCTTCCTGCTGCCAAGAGAATTCTATGCTATTTTAAATGTACACTCGATTTTAGTGTTTTTTATTGGAATCGAGGAGGATCGGAGCTTATATGATACAATAATAGTGATTATGCTTGAGATATAGAGGATAGAAAAAGTCTTCAGGTTTTTATGATGATTTCAGTGACTGTCCCTGGGCATTAAAGAAGCAAAAAGTTGTAACATTGTCCACAGCACGAGCAGAGTTTGTATCAGCGGCCTCGTGTGCGTGTCAAGGAATTTGGTTAAAAAAGGTACTTGAGGTGTTGCATTATTACAAGCAACAACATCTTCTGATATATTGTGACAGTATGTGGACCAAATTGTCCAAGAATCCATTTTGCATGGGAGGTGCAAACATATTGATGTGAAATATTGTTTTTTTTCGAGATCTCATAAGGGATTAAGTCGTTTAATTGGTTTATTGTCAATGTGAATACCGGATTGCAAATATATTAACCAAGCTTATCAAATGGAGTATATTTGTGAAGCTCCGTGACTTGCTGGGAGTTGTTTCATTTTCTTGTTTAAACTGAATGTTGTACATATAACATTTTATCTTTTAACTCTTCTTTAGGAATTATCTATGAGTCTAGGAGTTGCTAATCATGGATTAGTTGGTTGCCTATTTTTCTGAAGGTACATTTCACTTATTTGTATTTGAATGGCTTTTGGTCCATCAATAATAATCAAACTCTCTAGTAACGCGCGCGCGCGTTTACTTTTGTTGTTTAATGAGTTCAAAAACACTTCAACACTTACATGCATATATTAAGTTTTTGGATCATCTTGGAAAGTTTATTTGTAGGTGCACAAAACTTTTTCGACTTTGATGTTTATTTTCCACTAGTAATTCTAAATTACCTTTTAACATTTGTTAGAAAGAAAAATGGCAATGCTGACTTAACATGGTTTTCGTAAATGCAGTAAAAATAATATTTTATTGAAGGATCATCTTCTTGTTTGAATCATAGTAAAGGAGATCCACTCATGGCTTGTTGACTAATCAATTAGAATTGTGGAGATACTTTCATGAACAATTATAGATTGGTACATCTAGTGATCTCGTGTACATCATTTTTCACTCATGAATATTGCCTTCATTATCATACTTTCTTTTCACGAGGATCTTAACCGTGATATCATATAAAATTAAGTGCGGTGTTTTCTATTGAGCAATAAAATCTATATTTACTTGCATATCCATATTAGGAGAATGAATAAACAAGCGATCATCACTTAAGATCCTAACATTGTATACTACGATGAAAATTGGATACGAATAAGGTAAAGTACTCAAAGTGATACCACCACATAATAAGCTTATTTTAATCGTGGGGGTAGTACTCGATCCATCAAATGACATTGCATCAAGTTCAAAAGTAGTGACGAGTCATTATACCGTGAACCCAATAATTTAAATTTTTATCGTATATAATATAATTGTCATATATCATCATATATAACTGATACATATTATTAAATATAATTGATACATATCATCACATATAAATAATACATATCATCACAAATAATTAAAATTCTAAATTTAAGATTTAAAATCCTAAAATGGAAAAATAAACATAAAACGAAAAACTAAACCCTAAAAATGGAAAACTAAACCCTAAAATGAAACACTAAACCCCGAAATTCAATATTAAACTCTAAACCCTAAGTTTCTATCATATATCATCATATCATCACATATAACTTACACATATCATCATATATAATTCATAGAATGATAGATTTTTGTCGGAACCCTAAAATGAAAAATTAAATTAAAAAAATAAAAAATTAAACCTTAAAATGAAAAATTAAACTCTAAAAATGAAAAACTAAACCCTAAAATGGAAAAGTAAACCCTAAATTCTAAACTTTTGTCACACATCACGTATAGCTGTTACATACATATCATCACGTATAACTACCATATATCATCACGTATAATTGTTATATATTATCACGTATAACTGAATGATAACATATTTTTATAGGACGCACCATCTATCCATACTGAAGCTGCTATTACACTATAACAAAGGGCCTTCCCGTTCTAAATTGCCCCATAGTAATAAACTTTGATTTTTTATTATTAAAACTTAAATATTTTAATATATTATAATCAAATATATTAATATAAAAATTAAATATAAGATTAAAAATCAATTAAATACAATAATAAATAAAAAAGTAAAATGATTAAACATAAGTTTAAAAATAAATTTTAATCTTTTATTTTATTTTATTGATGTATATTATTCATAAAAATAATATTATCAATGTCAATATATTAAATATAATACTAAGTGTAAATAATATATCAAGTATATATATTTAAAATATACAAATTAAATTTAAAAGGTAACAATATCGGGCCGGGTACCCATGAAGTGGAGATGGTACTCGCACACGTCCCATAGCCAACTCCACCACGGATGGGACAGGCGCTCCAAATAGGTCCGGTCGGGTCAAGTCAATATTGCCATCCTGTCTAGTTTACCCGAACTTAAATAGTAGTAATCGTGGATTTCACCCCATAGGAAAGATAAAATAATGTGTGTCATATTTTTCCCAACAACATTTCCATTAATACCCTCACATACAATTTGCGGCTTGCAATAAATTTTACTCCTATACAGAATGAACTACTAAATTGCAATAATTACACCCACCCACCAAGTGGGCCCAGCCCATGGGCTTACAGTTATTAAGGCTAGGCCCACATTCACCCACCAGAGCACAAAACTAACTCAAATCATAAAAACGAACAGATAAAGGAAGCCAGCAACAAGGGGAGGAGCGAAGAAAGCTTTCAAAATAGGTAAAAATAGTTAATCCCCATATCCATATAAATTAAAAATAAAAAGGACCGAAAATCTAATTTTCAGCATTTATTGGGCGAGAACCCAATAACGGACTTAGAGATGTCAAAACCGACACGTGTCCCCTGCTGCTGAACATTCCCAATAATCCCCAGCGACGACGCCGTCGGCGCAAAGGCAAAACAGAAAGTCCCTGATGAATCAACCGGTATCATGTAATTCTTAGCCGGTAAACCCAACTCCTTCCCGTTCGAGAAGTGCAACGACACCGTCGGCACCTCCACACTCTTCCTCGCGCTCAGATCGTAACACGTGTCGAACAGCGCGACGCCGTTTGTAAACGGCAGATCCCCCGTCCCCTTCCTGAACGCATCGCGCAGCGAGTTGTACGCCGCCGTCTGCAGCCTCGTCACGGCCGTCCCCGAGTCGACTATAACGCCGCCGTCTCCGTTGTCGTCCAGCTGGAACGTCACCGGCGGGATGGAAAGCTGATCTCCGGCGACGCTGATCCCCGTCAGATCCACGTAGTAGAACGTGTCGAGCTTCGGGTTGCGGACCAGCGGCGCGGTCACGGCATCTGGCGGCGCAGCCGCGTTGAACTCCAGCGTCGACGCCGAGTCGGAGTCGCGGTCCACGAGGCAGTACGAGAAAGTGGAGGCGTTGATTTGGGAGGGGAACGACAGAGCGCCGCCGCCCAGGCCGATTAAGCCGGCGGCCCCGACGAACAGGCCCTCGTTGTTGTGGCCGCAGCCGATGGCGACGTTGTCGACCGCGGCGGAGCCGCCGAACGTGATCGTCTCCGTCGCGAAGTCCCCGACGGTGTAAGAGCCGTCGCCGTAGGAGACCTGGTAGAGGCACGTGTCGTTGCGGCACTCCGACACGTCGAGCGAGCGGCACTGCTGAGCCTCGCACGCGAGCGGCGCGAATGAGGTGGACCGGTCCGGGTTGAAGATCGGGTCGGTCTGCTGGTAGCAATCCGCGCAGGGTGCGCATTGCACCCAGTTGACGTCACTCCCGGTGTCGAGCACCATGTACGCCTCCGCCGCCGGCCGGCCGATCCCGACGCGGCAGAAATACTCGCCGCTGCCTTGGCTCGTGCCGGAGATCACAGGGACTTCCAGCTTCTCTTCCTCGAGCTCGACCTCCAATGGCGTTAGATCTGCCCGTTTTATCCCCAAATTCACCAGATCTACCCGGGCCTGAATCGCCTTGACTCGGGCTGAGTCACGGCCGAGTCGGGCCAGTGTGAGGGCTTTGTAGTCCTTCTCCGAGCTTCCATGGACGGATAACCGGGGATGGAGCTGGAAACTGAGTTCAGATCTCGGGAAATCGATCGGGCGCCGTTGGTGGTGTACTTGGTGCTTCGACTGTAGTACGCTCCGGACAAGCAAATCTTGTGTTTTGGAAACTGTAGAAGAAACATCTAGAACTGTGGTTTTGGAGCTAAACGGCACCGTTCTGGAGAGCACAGAGGAAGCTAGAATGGAGAAAACGATGCCAAACAAGGCGCTAATAATTTTGTCCATTGCAGAGTGAGTGAGTGAGTGAAAGTTGGAGGCTTGTGTGCGGCTATTTATACAGACGGAGATAAATCGAGTCACGCCGGATTTGTTGCAAAGAGGAGACAAAGCAGAGAGAGAGAGCTTTGAATGTGTGGAAGAGTGTTTGTTAGTAATTTAATGTTGGTTTAGATTTTTTGTTTCAAAGGTTATTAGATATTGTTGGTTATGGCATTCACTTCATTTGCATGAGTTTTGTTGAATTTGCAATTAGTGTCGTGTCATGTAAAGAGTCTCCAAGTTATTAATTATTGTTGTTGTTACCACCTAAACCCCCAAGTAATAAAGCGTAGTTGACTGCTTTTCAAATGTTGCTTTTTTTTTTTCTTTCTTTTTTCTTTTTTTTTTTTGTGGTTACTGAAGAGTCATATGTACAAAGACTGACGAGATATCTATTACTTCAAGGGTCTTATACATATGAGATTAAAATTGATTAAAGAATTCTACGTATTAGTTTAATAAAGTTTATTTTATTTAGATAATTAACTGTTGTGATAATTATCTTTAATTGATAGTTATCTTGTTGCAAGTGTCTTGAGTTATTAGAACTCTCAAATTATATTTGTTTCCTAATTAAAGATGTTTTTATATATCTTCTCTCGTATCTATTATATCCTATCGCCTATGTTAACACATTCACCATCATTTGTTGAACGAATCATTTATTTATTAATATCAAATGAACTATTTTTCTTCATTTCCAATATGAGATATTGTGATTCTTAACTTTTATTATTGACCTAGAACGATTCATAATTTTTACTAATTATTTATGTTTTAGTCAAAATTTTCAAATTTTGTTATTTTTAATTCAATATTTAATTCAGTTACTATTTATTGACACTTAGTATCAAATACGTCAATTTATATGTGATGATAAATGACAGTTATATGCAATGATATATGGTAGTTATACGTGAAGACAAAAATCTAGAGTTTAGGATATATTTTTCCATTTTAGGGGTTTAGTTTTACATTTTTAGGGTTTAATTTTTTATTTTAAAGTTTATTTTTTTTATTTTTTATTTAGTTTTTCATGTTAGTTTGGGTTTAGTTTTTCATTTTAAAAATTAATTACTCTACTATATGTGTTATTATTATATGTGATGATATGCGATAGAAATTTAGAATTTAGAGTTCAATATTTAATTTTGGGTTTAGTTTTTCATTTTAGGAATTAATTTTTCATTTTTAGGGTTTAATGTTTTGTTTTAGATTTCTTTTATTTTATTTTATAATTTTAAATTTTAAATTTAGAATTTAAATTATTTGTGATGATATGTATCAGTTATATATGATGATATGTATTAGTTATATATAATTTTATTTAACAATTATATGTGATGATAAATTAAATAATATGGTGCACGTACACCTGAATTTTTAAAATGACGATAATTTTTATGAGTTGTTTTTAATTAAACTTATGTATCTCAACTTATTTTCAATACAAGAGCTTATTTCAACAACCTAAATTAATTTCGACCAATTTAGTTGGAAAACCATCATTACTAAGGCTATAAGCATTACTACTGTTTAATTTTACTCGAGTAATTCAGAATTTTATTTTGTAAGACCCCAATTAATTATGACATGCGTGTGGGGTTCACATGTGGGTCAAAAGTGGGGACTTGGAAATTATTTTTGTTGATCACGAGATGGCTGCCTTTTCTTTTGCTTTAATTTCCTTTTAATAATTTATTTTCTTCTCAATGCACTAATTTGGTTGGCTGTGTGCTGGTGAAATGGGATGGCATCAATGGTGGACCAAATGAGTAGAGTATGTGAATTAATAAACATGATTGTTAAGCTTTGTATATCGACTTTTTTGCTTTAATATTGTCATTGCTGGCAATGCTGCAGTGAAGTTGACGCCTGTGATCATGGCCCTAGAGAATTCTTTGGTGCTTATATAATTAAGAACAATTAATAAGTCTTCGTATATTTGGACTTGGGGACTTTGAAAATAATAAAAGTAATATTATGATGATTATTTATATAGAGTAAACCCTCAAGCTCGAAGACTTTGTTATATAGTACTATGGATAATTATAATGAGAGTTGTGATTGTTTCGAAAATCAGAGTATCAGGACATATTTTTTAGGAATTACAATTTATGCAAACAAGATAGCAAGTAATGTGTGGTTGGTTATTGAGATTTAAAAAAAAGCTTAATTTATCGTCAAAGTTTATCTGATTATCATAGTTAGTTAGCATCTTATTGCATCAAAGCACTCTGTTTGATCCAGTATATCCCCTAGATTTACTTGATTGTTATTGCTTATGGACTATTGTGTCAAATAAGTTACATATTCAGATTCTTGATTTCCCTGACTTGCATAATAATACGTCAAATAATATTTGGTCAAGTATGTCACTCATTATATTTTATACTTTGATGTACTTCTCTTAATATAGTTATCCGATATATTTATTGTAAATAAATGTTATTTGTTAAATATAAAATTATATTATCTATTATTATTAATTTATAAATATCTAATTTGTTCTTAATATTTTAAATGTTTTATTTGATGCATAATAATAAATACAATTAATAATTGTTTTATATCTATTGTAAAATACGCCAAATCTTAATTAATCACAAAATCACCGCATCCATAATTCATACTAGCTTGTTGTAAAAATAAATGAATAAATTCATATCATCTTCTTTATCTTGTTGCATTGTTATTATTATTTGCGGTATATATATATATATATATATATATATATATATATATATATATATATATATATATATATATATATATATATATATATATATATAACGTCATCGAGAAATTCAAAACATGCACATACAAAATAAATTGTATATACACACGTACAAAAATAATTTACAAAGTAAAGATGCTCAAGACTATCCTTTAAATGCTATGCAATATATTATAAGATGTTTTTATGAGTTTATGTACACCATTCAGAATATGTGTAAATATATATTTCAAAAAAAAAAACTCACTTTTTAATCTCATATTATAAAATTTAATTATTTTATAAGTAGATTATAAAATATTTCAACAAGAGTATGAAAGATAAGTATTAATATATATATATATATATATATATATATTTATTGAGAATAATAATTCTTTTATGTGTTTGCAAATTCCATAATATATATCTAAAATTCAAAAAACACCTTTTTAGGCCCTGCTTGTTTAAGCTTATTGGAGGAGCTGATAGCTTATTCTCATTCAATAAGCTCTTTTAAAGTGCTTGGTAAAAATCTCCAATCAGCTACTGATGACTTATTGGACCTAAGCACCTGTTGGGAAAAAGTTATATATATATATATATATATATATATTATATATATTATATATATATAATATATATAGGGGTTGGGTTCAAATGAGAACCCGTCATTATATGTGAACTGGGACTATCTTGACCATTAGATTGGATAATCTTGATGGTTGAGATCATGACATGTCAGCATGGTAATAATGTAAAAATACATTCATTAATTAATTAAAAATGGTATTTTGGACATATATCAACGTTTAAAGCACAATAGATTAAGAAAAAAAAACCTACGATTGTATACAAAAAGCATCGCAAATTTCGTCTATAAACTGCAAATTCAAAATTTTGAAATGAAACTCAAATCTTCAACAAATCATAACTATTATATATCAAATTAATCACATTCTCAAGATCTACAATTTAAGATACATATTGCATGTTTTAAAATGTAAGATATATATATATATATATATATATATATATATATATATATATATATATATATATATATATATATATATATATATATATAATTAAATTAAAAAAACTGGATTGATTTTAGCACTACAGTACTGTGTAAAAAGCACAATAAACCTGGACATATAATATGTAAAATATATATATATATATAATATATATATATATATATATAATTAAATTAAAAAAACTGGACTGATTTTAGTATTAAAGTACTGTGTAAAAAGCACAATGAACATGGACATATAATTGCACTGTGCAATATTAGATCTAAGGCCAGGATTAGTCCCGGTTCACATATAATGACGGGGTTCTCATTTGAACCAAATCATATATATATTATATATATATATATATAATATATATATATATATATATAGATCAATTGTGGGTTCAACCGGTAGGACCAATGACCCAATAAACCAATTATCGATTCGGTTCGATGTTCAGTTCGATTTTCAAACATTGTCGACAGGTATGAATTGACGGCAATTGGGCTGACCGGCGACGATTCTCGAGAATTTAATTTTCGTGTTGGCTTGTGAATATTATTTAATTTTAAAAAAAAAATCGAAAATCCAATTCTAGAAATATTGCTAGCTATAATAAAAATATGAATTCCCTCCGTCCAACAAAGATAGTTCAATATTTCTTCAAAAAACAATTCAGTTACCATATCTATTATATAATTAATTTTTTTATTTTACATATATTAATTAATATTTTTTTGAAATATCAATCCATTTCTTGGTAAATGGAATATGACAATGCAAGTGTTAGATATTTCAAATTCAATAATAATATACGAGAGGAGCATAATTGAAAAAAAAAAGTAAATTAATGTTTAAATTATAAAAAAATTAGCAATTTTTTAATATGTACAAAATTAATCGCATAACTATCAATATAAAAGGATGAAAATATTATCAATTGCTGGCAACTATTTTCTTCAAGCAAAATAATAAAGTAATGTGTCAGGAGCTATAATAATAATAATAATAGCAATAATAATAATAAATGTATTGACAATCGCTGGCAACTATGTTTGGATAGAGCCGATATGTTGAAAAGGCAATATTGAATATGGAATTACATGCTGTTGTATTTATTTGTACTTTTCAAGTGGGCAACATGAACCGGAGTTTTTACAAATAACGCTCCTTGGGAAGCATTTTGTTATACGCGTAACGGGAAAGAGTTTTAAAATTCCGGACCTTTCTCCAAAATCATACTAAAAATAAAACCTTATCATTGAAAATGCCTTTTAAGTGACTTAACTTGCGCATTGCACTTGCACATAATTCTCGAATTTAATATATGAAAATACGAAACTAGTGGGAAATTATAAACTCAATTAAATCTAAGCTAATGTCCTGTTTTTTGCACCTTTATTTGTTCTTGGACAGTTGCAAGAATACAAAAAAAAAAAAAAAACCGCTTGTTACGATCACACATATAGCTTATCTTACAAAGGGCACTTGTATGTGGATATAATAGAATGTGATAAATTGTTGTCGCTTTGTAAAATGTTAAATTGTCTCTAACATGCTCAACTCAAGCCATGCTATCACACAAGTCATGACTTAAGTAAGAACCGCATCTCTATTGTCGTACCAAATCTTCTAGCCTTACAATATTTTTAGTAGGCACTTCAATCTAAGTGAACAATTGTTTGTATAATACTCATTCTATACATTTAATTATTAAAATATATTAAAAAATATTGAAAACACCCTATGCTTTATTTATGATTGCAAAGTTTTATAGTTGGATTGAGATAGTAACAGGTGATTCATCGTGCTTTTTGGTAATCTCCGATACAAGTTTTGGGAATTGTAACGCTACAACTTTGTCTACAATCAATTGTTATTAAATAACCGAATACAAATAATTTTAATTTTCATTGTTGTTAGATGACCGGCCCGGTATGGCCCATAATTTATTGGGCCAAATGTTCGCCTATTTTTTTAGCTTCACCGCAAGTGAACGGCGCAGTAAATAGATAGGATGAGCAAGGTCGTATTCTACAAGAACTAATCGAATAATGTATTAAATATCAAAATTATAATAGTACTAGTTTTATCTAGAAAATCGAACTTGAAGTGAATACTAATTAAGCTATGATCAAAATAAACTAAAACTATTAAACAAGAACTCAAAACAAACAAGAAGATATCAAGATAATAAAGATGATTCCCGAACAATGGTTTCAACTAGTATTCAAGTTATTTTCAATTAATCACAATTATTTTTTATACTTTATCAACCATATAAGATCAAATAGAAACGTAGATTGATTTATTTAATGCTAGCGTCTCCACTCAACAACAAATATTCAACTCCTTGAACACAAAAGATTGAACTATTTCCTCACAATATGCTACTGACTTCTCAATCTATTAGTCAAATTGTGTCAAGTATTAAGACCTATTTATTGAAGCTCTTCTCTCGAATTTGAATCAATAACGTCAAACATGCTGGAACATTGATCAGGTGTAAAAACATGCAATCGTAACGGAAATACTTGAATAGGGTTCAAAAGTATAACTAATTAATTGAAAAATAATTATCCGTAAACAATCTTACTAATCTACTCCCATGTTCGGGAATCAAGACGAGTTTAGCCGAACATGGAGATCGAAAAACGCATAAACAAGTTGTTCATATCCATAACAAAATACTATGAAAAATAACTACAAGAAAGAAGAAGAAACTCTGGAGGGTAGATAAATCTCTCGATCAATCTTCTCCGTCGAATCCGTCGATGATGGTTCTCGCCAACAAAGCTCTTCTCTACTTGATGATCGTTTCTCTCCCTCTCAGCCAGCCTCCTTTTCTGTTTCCCTACTACTGTCCTTATCGTATTAGAACTTGCAAGTATTTATTATTTTGTTAGTGTTACATATTTTATATATATTGATTTGTAGATATTAATTCAAATATACTAGAAATTATTCCTAATTCAATAATTTTATCTTATTCTCCTAATATAATAATATTTTCCTTTTATTATTATATTACTTAATTATGAAATTAATTAAATATGTTGTATTTATAATCAAAGTTAAAATAATTTTATTTCTAGAATTCCAAATATTAAATATAAATAAATTACGAGTTATTTGCAATAATATAAGTATGTAACTAAGTATTGGTAATGAATTCAGTTAACCATAAAAATATAAAACTATATAATAATGATTAATAAATATTTATTGGAAATCGGTACAATGAAACAGAGGTTGAGAGTAATAACTTTCGAGTTTTTCTAAGCATGTCGAGTTATTTCCAATAATCGAAGTATGTAACTAAGTATTAGTAATGAATTCAATTAATCATAATAATATAAAACTATATAATAAGGATTAATAAATATTGATTGGAAACCGGTACAATGGACACGGGTTGAGAGTAATAACTTTTGAATTTTTCAAAGCATGTTGAGTTATATGCAATAATCTAAGTATGTAACTAAGTATTAGTAAAGAATAAAACCATAAAAACATAAATCTATATAGTAATAATTAATAAATATTAATTAGAAACTGGTATAATGCGACACAGGTCGGGAGTAATAAGTTTTGAATTTATCAAAGTACGTAACTAATAATTATTAATAAACTTAATCTAAGTATTAATGATTTAATAATAATTATTATTATTATTATTATTATTATTATTATTATTATTATTATTATTATTATTATTACATGACATCTTTTAAATTTTTATAAATATATAAAAAATTATTAACAAATTTAATCTAAATATAAAAATATAAAATAATTTAATTTACAATAATTAAGGAACATATTAGACATGTAAAAGGGCACGGGCTGAGAATATCATTTGAAATTTTATTTTATATTTAAAACTCTGTAATTTCTCATATATATATATATGTATATATATATTATAAATCTCGTATAATACAAGGGTACTGAACTAGTTTTTTTATTAAAATAAAATCAGGTAAATCAAAGTAATTAAATGAATATTAAAAGTACTCACTAAAAGTTAAAAGGAAAAAAATTGTTCCAAACTTGAATCCAACCAAAACCTTAAAATCTTGAATGGAAATTCCAGTTAATTTACACAAGATTTTATGAATTTTTTTTCTTTTTTTTTGGTGTCACCAAGACAATAATGACGCAAGATCCCAATTTCTTCGCCAAACAAAAATCCCAAAAATTTGCACATAATATCAATATTTCATCAACGGCCGAAAATTATTCACATAAATTAGAAAATGATGAGCAGAAAAGTAATAAAAGTGAAGAAATTAAATTAATAATATCTGTTTTTTGTTGGAGGGGCTTAGGTTTGAAAATAGATTTTTGAAGAACTTTTCCCTTAGATGTAATTTATGTGAAAACACCGATTTGTGTAGAGACTTAGGATCAGACGAATGATGGCTTTGTTAGGTACCCGTCCGTCGAACTCTCGCTTGTTGTCGAGTCACAATCTAATTGTCCTTGCTCTTAGCTTTATATCCAGCAACTTCGTACTTAGATTTTAGTCAATGATCACGACAACATATGAAAAAAGACCTGCACTTTTTTTTTCACAAACGCAACGACAAATTAAAGTTATAAGCACTTAATTATAAAGTCATGACTAGATTAGAAGATTGATATAACCAACATAATTATCAAATAGATTTCATATTTCACTCTCCACATTCTTCTTCTACGAACGCTTTACCATCAGATAATCGCTTACAATTGAAGGGCTGACAATTATATGAAATCAATTACCTGAAACTGAACTGAAGTACCACAGTTCCACAATTCAGCACTAAGACCTGCCACTTTATCAAACTAAAACAAAGCACTTACGCAAAGGTTAATTAATTAAGTAAGTAGGTGACAAACCAATATTAATTCAGCATGTATGAATTAATAATAAAGCAACAAAATAGCGAGATAAGAAGGAATCGAAAATCAAATGCTACCCTTTATTAACCGTCTGTTATGGAATGATAAAGCTTGTACGGACAGTAGCTCACTGTCCTTTTCGACGGTTCACTCGGCAAATCACAGTGATACGAAAGGTGAAAATCGGAAACGGTGGCCTAGCCCTTGGTCTCGATCCCCGTCAGCAGCACCTCAGAGGTCGCATAAGGCTCCCCCTTTTATGTCAAATGAAAAATAGACTCGATTTCAAATTCAAATAGACTCGACTTCAAATTCAAATGAACAAATAATCCAAAATCTTACCTCCTATATTACATCAACCCATACTTTCGGAAGCCAAGTCATATCAGCAAAAAAAAAGAAAGAAAGAAAGAAAATAGTATTTACAGGGGCATATTATATATGAACTAATTAAATTCAATAGTGAGAGGACTATAATCTAACTCAAAAACATACAGAAGTTGTAGAATTCAGCAAAGTTTAGCTACTCAAATCAAGTCCTTAAATTCAAGAATCCCACAAAGACAACAAATCAGAATTAGGTGATATAGCAATCAAAAAAGTTGAAAAGCAAAATCAATTTAACAGACTGTTTGCTCAAAACCTGGGCTCTATCCAAACTTCAATTAGAACAACAAACAGAAATTTCTAAAATTCCCTCAAATCAGCCGATTATCTTTTATCTCAAAAACCTTCTTTTTCAGACCGCGGATTGTTTACAAAGAAATATGCCACCAATAATCTCAACACGATTAATCTAAAAAGTTGTGGCAATGGATAAAAATATAATTGTAAATAATGAAAAGCTAGTTTTGAAATCAATAGGACTTTCTTCAGCCTCAAACTTGGATAAATAGGAACATATGAAAATTTTAATTAAGATTTAGAAGGTACCTGCTGCTTGTGCGATGTTGCTGGCTTCGGAGAATTCGAGTGATTACAGAGTATCACAGAGATACCGATCATTCGATAACCTCGAGGAAATTTACCAAGAAAAAGACCAAAGCAATTCAAAAAATCAAAATCTCAATCGTTTTATGTCCCCCTCAAAACCCCACTTTGGTGTATATATACACTGATAAAAATTTTAACGTTGTGTGGTTGAGAGGAAATCGGTAACAGGAGAGAGTGAAATTTGCTTGCGCTGCAACTAATTTTAAGTTGAGTCGAAATCTGTGCACTGCAACTAACAGAAGAGAGGGAACCCACTTTTCATTTTTTTTTTTTAATTTTTTTGATAAATGAGCTTTAAATAATACAAAAAAAAACACATAAAATTATATTATAAATAAAAAAATGTAAAGTCATTTTTTAA
>BMAC01000357.1:683637-718909 GCA_014905375.1 Phtheirospermum japonicum | reverse complement strand
GATTCTGAATACCAGAATTCAAAATTCCAACTACTGCTAGTCCAAACAGGCCCAGTAGTCCCGTATTTTGCATATTTTGTAATTTATGAAATGACTCGGGACGCTGTTGCCACCAGCGTCCCAGAATGATTTTTTTTTTGTTGTTGTTGCATATCAACCCCGGGACGCTGGTGGCAACAATGTCCCGTCCCCCTAACATTTCTTTTTCCAATTCGACCCAAAAAATAATTTGTAAGATTTTTTTTCCTTTTTATAATTTGTTATTTTTATTTACAGAATTTATTAGAAAAATAAATTAACATATTCTTTTTTCATTTCGGTCAAAAGATAATTTGTAAGAATTTATTTTTTTCTTTTTATAATTTGTTATTTTTATTTAAATTTTTTTAGGGAAAATAAATAAACAGAGAAAATTATTATAAGTGCATATCATAATAATATTTTAAAATTATAAAAAACTTTATTCAAAATCAAAATACAATGAGATTAAAATAACAATTACAATAATATGATATTACATACATGATCACATTCGTAATGACGGATTTCCAATGAGATTGTGGTATTGACAAATGCAATTCAAATAATTTTTATTGAATACTCAATCCATCAAATCGAATAAAGGTTCTCCATGTTTTAGATATGCAGCAGTAAACTCAGCGTCGCCTACCACGTCGTTCCAAAAAACATACAAGCTATTATGGCTCTTGCACTTTGTTGGCCTCATGATCTCAAGTAGAACGCTCGTTTCCCAACAACATATGAAAATAACTGTATCATTTTTCAAGAAGTTCAACTCGAGCGGTTATGTCGTCCATTGTAGAGTCTTTCCCGAACCCAATATTGATTTTGTCCAACAAGATCCATGTGATATTTTTGCGTAATCCTCTTTTGGAATCGTAGACTCCATTGAACTTACTCTCACGGAGATGGTCAACCAACAAAGTATCTATAAGGATACTCCACTCGATTAAATTTCTATCGTAGAAAAATAAATCTTCTTCAAAATTAAAAGTTGGTACATTATTAGGCTGATGGGAACTCATTTTTTCTTTTTGTTAAGGTAATACCTAGATGGTGGAGAAAACCAAAGGTGTAAGTGAATCTTGTTTACAAAATCTAGTCCAATATTCAACATTTATAGATGAGTTACAATTTCACAATACAGTTGTACTCAATGTGCAGTCTTGTCAAAACTAAATCTGTTAAAGCTGGTGAAGGTGGAAAACAACTGATTATTGTATGTATTTGTCACAGCTAAAGATGAAACATAATGATTAATGAGTAGTCTTGTCATAAAAAAGTTGACAAACGTATGGAATAGTGTCTAGTATTGTCACAACAAAAGCTGAAAAACATATTGATTAATATGTAATCTTGTCACCAGCAAGGTTGGATAAACATTTAATAAATAATTTTATTAAATAAAGGAAAAAAAAATTACACATTCAAACATTACAGAATTTTAAATAGTTGCACACTGAGACGAGGTCATCCCGATCCCATATCATTACACACTTGAACATATAATTAAAACTGTTAAAATAAGAAATTACAAATACAAAACATTAGTACTTTTGAAACGACGAACACAACATTAACATTTCATCTAAAAGCTTTCTCCAATTTCTTCCACATTGGTGGCTCGTCTAACATGTAGTACTTGTGTGACGACAAGACATGGTATTCCTTCATAAAAAATGAGAGTTAGTGATGTATCTAATTTACAACAAAAAATCTAATCATGTCCTTAGAGAGAGGAAGTTGTGAACTTTACATTGGTAAAGTGATCGTGGAGAGTGGTATCTACACAAATTAGCTTGCGATCATAATCCCTAAAAACTCCAGGCTCAGCAAACAGCACCTCGTAGCAATTGAACCTCATTTCTATTTCCTGATTCCTTTAACTAACATCCTCAACCGAAGGTGAAAACGCGAAACTCCCTTGGAGTACATTTGTTACCTGCATGATAGTTAAACTTCTATCTCATTTTTTTGCTCCCCTTGAATCAAAAATTACTCGTTCCATGGGCATGGTCCACGGGATTGTTTCAGGATTGTAGTAATTCTCTCGAATTCTGCTTACATCAGGATGGTTTTCATCAAAGTTAGCCATTATTTTTTATCTTTTGCACAAAGAAAAAAGACAATTAGAAATTATATTTACTTAAGTTTGCTTGGTTGTTGTTGTGAATACACACACACACAACCATGTACACACACCCGTATTTCGATGAATTGTGTTGTCTTGTCATCTCAATAAATATCACTGAACACTAAAAATTACTGTCCATCCCAATATCAATAAAATGCAGTTTTGCCAACTAATATTATTGTGTCCGTGTGTTGTCTATTCACTTGAATAATTTCACAACCCGTATTTCAATGAATTGCGTTGTCTTGTCATCCCAATAAAGTTCACTAAACACTAAAAATTACTGTCCATCCCAATATCAATGAAATGCACTTATGCCAACTAATATTGATGTGTCCATGTGTTGTCTATTCACTTGTATAATTACACAACCCATATTTCGATGAATTGTGTTGTCTTGTCATCTCAATAAATGTCACTGAAAACTAATAATTGCACAACTCGTATTTTGATGAATTGAGAGAATGTATTTTTAATTGATTAGTAACTTATCTAATAGTCTCTTCTTGCTATAAATACGTAGTGAGACAAATAATTGATAACTCATCAGCAAATACATATCAATCAATTATATCTTATTTGAAAAAAAAGCTAATGTCAAATCACTTTAACGACACAGATGATATACCTACACTTCGGGTCCAAACTCTCGATTACGAATGTGAAAAAAACACTAAGTGGACACTCCCTAGAAATAAATGTCTACTGGAATTCCTAATCACCAAAAAAGATATTCGAGAATGGAACCCAAATGAAGGACCGTTACCAGACAACCAAGTGAAGAAAGCCGAAGATTTACTTAATTGCTGCTTCAAAAATGAATGTGCCATTTCCAAAGCTGACGTCATATCCAATATTGTCCAACCTCAAAGCCTGCTAGGTTCTTCAAATAATTGATACGGACCCCTAGTACAATTTTTGAATGGGAATGTAAAAATGTTCTCTGGTGATCATAACGTCTGAAAGAAGTTTATGCCCGTATGTTCTACACTCCCTTTTAAAATATTACAGGCACTTTGAATATTTCATTATTCTAACTTGTGATGAATACAGGATCGTCCAATAAAAAGCTATTGCAACACTTTCGATGAGGATACCCTTGCTCACAAAATGGAAGTACTTTTTGAAGATGTATATCCAACTAACCTCCGTGGAAGCTCTGCGAGTGGAAGTGGGACGGGCAATAAATATGCGTAGTGGAGATAATTGAACGTCGCATGTTGTTTTACCAACAATGCTCTATTTGTTTATCATGTGTCTGTTGTTTCGTTGTGTAACGATTTTCTGGTGTGTTATTTTTTATTTCGCCAAATCACTTCTGCTACTTCTTCGAAGATTGTAATTTTCATGTTTTTATTTTATGGTTGTATGTTTGCTTTATATATTTGATAACTATTGAACGATAGAAACTTAAAGTAAATCACACACTAAGAAACTTCAAACAATTAAAATAAATTACGCAACGCAATTGTGGGTGGGTGTACTTATGTAGGTCATAATTATGTCCTTGTGTGGGTGGGTGGGTGGGTGGGTGGGGAGCTGGTGTATCCTCATCACGACGCAACTGTTTCCTTAATCTACGTGGCATATTACGAGGTGGTTCTTGAATCCCAATGGCTCTTCACCTTCGTCCCCATCCGCATGTATACCCCAACTCTCATTAACGACTCACAATTTGAATGGAATAAGTGTCGTATGAAAGCGTGGTCGTGAAAAATCCATGTCATTTGCAGCTGCAAAGTTATGGAATCCACTACTTCGATCAATCTGAAGAAGATCGGTGAATGACTACCCAACAAATGAAGGAGTCCAAAAACTCTACCTCGGATGGTCCTAATGTAGGAACGTAATCACCTCCCTCATTGGGGTTAGGATGTCCGTGAGACAGTGATCGAACAGCCGTATCTATATTCAACAGCGAAAAAAACTTATTATTTTAATATTAATCATAATGTGACATATAAAATAATTATTAATGAATCACACATTTACCATGATGGGTGAATGGTGGTGGCCCGGGTGCGGCTGTGGGTGCCCTGCGACGAGAGGATGTGGACGGACTAGATACACTCCTTCTTCCACTACCCAATGTGTATGTCGTGCGCAGATTTGGAGCATCCTCATGTAACTCCCCATGAGTACGAAGTCGTTTCCTCATCTCATCAGCAATTGACTGAACCACATCACGCATACGATGATAAGAGTCAAAATCTTCATCTCTAGCATTTGTCGCAACACGGTCCAATCGCTGAATCTAAGTACTCTACAAAACATAGAAACTTGAACATCAAATCTAAGAAATAATTATATTCATTGAGTGAGGAAAAAGTGAATAAGATTTATTACAATGGCATCGTGAACGCTGACGTTTGATGGTTAGTATCCTCTCTCTGTATGTCTCTCCAAATGAGAGATGAAATGACATGTATTCTACTGATACCAACTGAAATATATGTGTGACGTATGTACCCGCCGTCTTCGAACTGGAGTGCCTTGTAGCCTCGTGGCCTCTCATAAATACCGCACGAATCCAGCCACTATGACGTGCGATCTACTGAATGTAGTGATCGAGAGACACTGTGCAACGCTTCCAAATCAACTATGCTGGTATCTGGTATGCTCTGGCGTATACCAAATTGCCGGGTCACTCGATTGGGAAACTGGACCTCAACAATTGACCAACATATGAGTGGACACTCGCTCAACAAATTTGCACTAAAACATCTTCCCCCCAATATAGATATTTCAGATTCACTCATATCATAGGGTTCCTATGTCCACTGCATATTTCAATAATTATCATCAATTTTTGCCCTATTAAATAAGTAAAACTTATTTAGTACTACCTCTAACTCATGCAGCCGATCAAGTGACTTCGAAATACTCGTAATGTATTTCTAGCGCTCCGCGTATGATTATGTCGTGCAATGTATCTACGTAACATCCAAGTCAAGTTATTAAAACGAAATAATTATTAATAGATGCGTATCAAGTACTACGCTTAGAAATTATACCTAGAACCATACGAGGGTACGTGCAACGTGACGTCTTCAACTGAAACGTAAATGGTCTGATGAAGATCGAGCATTGGGCTTATGGACTGTGGTCTAACAGATGAAATTCGTGACCAAGCCCAAATCTGTAATAAATCCATCGGACCACTAATCGTCTTCCTCTCAGGGTTCACAACCAAACATGGCTCAGGATACAAATATGCAAGCACATCACTACCCTAACTAATACCCGATGTCGTGTCATCATTTTCGAAATGACATAGGTATAGTATGAAAACATTGTTGTTGCTTGTACCAGACAACAACAATGAACCAAGTAGTAAAAGTGCAATCCCACGCGCGTACTTCACAACCTCGCCCTGCGTCGTGTCATCACCTGGGTGGTGGATTTTGAGATGTTCACTCAGTGTCGAGAGTTTCAGACGAGTCTCACCTCTCATGTCATCGTCATAATCAACCTTTAGGCCTATGTAATGCATAAGATAGTCAGCCCAATACTCATTGGTATGCTGAACATCATCGGCTATAATCGGGACACCTTTAATCGGAAGACCCCATATAATAGCAATATCCTGCAGAGTGATCGTCTCCTCTCCTACAGACAAATGAAATGTATGTGTCTCGCTGCGCCATCTCTCAACCAGTGTTGTGATCAAATGGTTGTCTAGCCTAGTTATCGCTCCACAACGTGTGACCCTGTAAAACCCCCAACAATCTAGCACTGACATAACTTGAGGATGCAAATAGTTATCCTCGTCACCAAAGTCCTAGAAGATATAAGAAATTGCACGCTTAACCATAAGAACCTCATTAATTTGACCATGTGCAACGTTGATCGATCTATATAAATGTTGCTCGGTCAATAGCGGATCATCATGCGGTGATTCCATCTACAAGATAAATACATATAAACGATCAAAATCAATATCAGATGAAAGGTTGCAGGTTATAAGCTGATAACAAACTATATGCAATCAAAAAAAATTATTATTTCTCATGAATATATATTAATTAATAAACTCATACAACAAATAAATATTACTTAAGGAATTCATCAGGATGCCACACCGTTTGGCGCTGTCATGGGAAAGTGTCCACTTACTCTTATCAATGTCATCCAAGTATGCAAATGCTTCTAGATCAATGGCTTTAATCTGATCCACTATTTAATGGAAGACTGTAACTCTGGATTCTGCTCCAGCTTTGAAACACACATCCTTCAATATCATAGACTTGGAATGCGTATTGAAATTAGAAGAGACATGTTGTAAACAAAATACGTTGGATCCAACGGGTGGCAAGAATATCGGAACTCGTTGTAATGCACAAAGTAATCTGGCATGCCGGTCAGATATAAGACAAACTCCTTCTATATCGCGAACAATATGTTTTGCAACCATGTGAAGGAACCAATGCCATGAGTTATAACTCTCTAAATCAATAACTGCATAAGTTAGTGGCAAGACTCGTTGGTTTGCGTCAATTGTACATGCCATCAACAACGTGTGCTAGTACTTTGCAACCAAAAAAGTTCCATCAATACTGATCACTTTGCGACAATGTTTAAAAGTCTCGATACATGGTCGAGATGCCCAAAATACAAATCTTAACATATGCACACCGGCTATTCCAGAAGATTTGTGTAGCCACTCGACCACTATCCCTGGATTGTACATCTGCAAGGCCTCCATGTATTTTGGTAAATGTTGGACCGACTGCTCCCACGACCCGTACACATTTTCACGAGCCCGTCGCAAACCTTTCCATGCCTTCTGATATGGCACTTTATAATCGCATTCTTGTTCGTCAACCATTTGGACATGCAAACTGCCATATAATGGATCTTTCTCGACGTGAGTGGTAATGAGCATAGCAATCATATTTTTACAAAAATTGAGGTGATCATCACGTGTAAGAGATGCAAGACATCTGTGCGCATAACCCAATCTTGTGATTTCCCAAACACCCTTTCGTTTACAGAAACTAGCGTAGAGACACCATCCGCATTCACGTGATTCGGTGATTAATGGATTTGGAATATCAACATGATTCTCTCCAAGTGGTTTTGACAAACAAATAACTTTCCAAAGTTTTGGGTTGCCCAGTACCACTCTATACGCACACTTGGAGACACGCACAGAGTAATCTTTGACAGCCCACATCATATGTTTTTTTATCTCTAAAAATCATGCATTTTCTCAACACTCCTTTGTCTTTGTCGTAATAGTAGTCCTGTTGAGGGACATCAATAGAATCAATAGGAATATCTTCGTAGTCGTAATCAAAAAAATGGTATGTTCTTATAGAGTTCTGATCCTTTATCAACTCATTTATGGGTTGTAGAGCCACGTTCAATTACGGTAGGTTCAAAATGATTTTCATTTGGTATACTACCCCCCAACTTAAAGAATTTCTCGTCAGTTTCATTACCATCATCTAGTTCATCTAAATTATTTTCAGAATTGCAACCTTCATCTGGTACGAAGTAATCGGCGGTATAGTCCGGGATCATAGTGGGGGATGCTGGTGGTATCTAAATTTACATAATCGATAGTAGTTCTTCCACCCTCATCTCGTAACTTTGACGCATACATGTCATAATCATTGCCAGAAGAAATATTCGCCTTATGTGCGATCACTTCTAAAATATACAAATGCCCCAAGAATAAATTCAAATATTCACATAATTAACAACTAAACACAACACATCGAAACTAAACACGAAACATCGAAACGAATAAATTAAAATTTTCACATAATTAACAATTTTCTCACAAATTAATAATTTCAATATTCGTAAATAATTAACAACTAAATACAAAATTAATAAATTAAAATTTTCACATAATTAATAATATCCTCACAAACAAATAAAATTAATTTTCATAAATAATTAACAATTAAACACGAAATGAATAAATTAACATTTTCACAAAATTAATAATTTCCACACAAACAAATAAAATCAATTTTAATAAATAATTAACAACTAAACACGAAACGAATAAATTAAAATTTTCACATATTAACAATTTTCTCACAAATTAAATAATTTCAAATATTCACGTAATTAGAATCGTTTCACAAATAAATAAATTCAATATTTGTAAATAATTAACAACCAAACACAAAACGAATAAATTAAAATCTCCACATAATTAATAATATCCTTACAAACAAATAAAATCAATTTTCATAATTAATTAATAACTAAACACAAAACGAATAAATTCAAAATTTTACATAATTAACATTTTTCTTACAAACAAATCAAATAAAATTTCATAAATATTTACAACTAAAATTCACAAAAATATAAATTCAATATATACAAAAGAAAGTTAACAACTAAACTCAATTTCACAACAAATAAATAACTCATTCATCTAACAGCAATTGATTATTTCTAAGAGCAATTAATAAAAAAATTTGAAATGATTGTTTTTGAAATAAATAAAAACTTGGAGTTAGAAATTACCTTGTTTGTTGGAAGCTTGGAGCTTGTATGGCTGGAGCTGGGAGCTGGAGGGAGGAGCTGGTGCTGGAGAGAAATGGTGCTAGTGCTGGAAACGGGAGAAGGGTTAGGGTTAAGGTAAGTTTTTTTTTGTTGTTGGCAAAATTGACCCAGGACGCTGGTGGCAACAGTGTCCCGACCTCCAAAGATTTTCTTTTTTTCAATTTGGCCTAGGACGTTGTTGCCACCGAGTGGGTATACCATGGACCCAAGATCATCTAATAAGGTGCGTCCGGTTCAATTTCAGTTCTAATTCAGAATTTTTGGGCCCACTCCAATTTCACTCGCTCATCCCCCCACGCGCTCTTAAACTTCTCCCTCCAGAAATCTGCCTCTTCAACTACATATTCAGCACTCATTCAGCACACAAAACGATGCAAAAAAGCAACGATTTCATATTTCGTCAATTTTTATCTTCTCGGGCGATTTTCTCCGGAGAAATCTCATCTTCTCTACCAAAATCTCTTCTTCTCCACCAAGATATCCATCTTCTCTAACCGTCAATAGTAAGCTTTTGATTTTTTCTCATAAATCTTTCATTATTTCACAAACTGGTAATTATTTCAGCGTCGATTATTGATGTTTCATCATATCATGGTGATTCATCACAAAATCCCTAATAAATTTTCATTATATACTTCCAATTCTTCTGAATCTAGGGTTTAGCAAATTAATGATGTTGATTCATCAGTATTTTAATTATATACTTTCGATTCTATGATTTTCTTAAAACTTCTCAGTTTAATTTCAGATTTTGTAGTTTTTGATAATATATATATTTATGTTTTGTGATGAAATTTTCATGTCCAGTGTGATAATATGTAAATGTTCTATATGATAATATTTACATATTCTGTGTGATGATATGTATATGATATGTTAAGTGTGATGATAACTATATGATGTGTTTGATGATATTTGCATATTATATGTATATATGTATAAGATGTTTGTGATGATATTTCCATGTTCATTGTGATGATAACTATATGATGTGTGTGATGATATGTACATATTTTCTGTGATGATATGTATATGATATGTGCATATTATGTGTGATATATGTATAAGATGTCTGTGATGATATTTTCATGTTCAGTGTGATGATAACTATATGATGTATGTGATGGTATTTCCATACTCTGTGTGATGATATGTATATGATATTTGCATATTACGTGTGATGTATGTATAAGATGTCTGTGATGATATTTCCATGTTCATTGTGATGATAACTATATGATGTGTGTGATGATATGTGCATATTTTCTGTGATGATATGTATATGATATGTGCATATTATGTGTGATATATGTATAAGATGTCTGTGATGATATTTCCATGTTCATTGTGATAATAACTATATGATATGTGTGATGGTATTTCCATACTCTGTGTGATGATATGTATATGATATTTGCATATTATGTGTAATATATATATAAGATGTTTGTGATGATAATTATATGATCTGTGTGATGATATGTGCATATTTTTTGTGATGATATGTATATGATGTGTGCATATTGATTTGTGCTTTTTTGTACGCATTTTTGTTACCTTTTTGTGTTTCGTTTGCATGTGTTTTGCTTGCATTTATGGTTATTAGGAGTCATTTTGGCCTACTTTGTTAGTTTTAGGTTTTTTAGTGTTTTCTTTGTTTTTAGTAGTTTTTCTTATATTTTCTTAGTTTTTTTTATTAGTTTTTATTTTCAAGGTCAACTTTGGTCAAAGTGGGCCCATGACGAGGTCGGAAGATGATTCAAACCCGAGATACTCATTGCCAATCCACGACATATCTTTGGTGCGAGGATCGACCGGAAATGACGAGAAATGTGGCCATTTTCATTGTCACCTCATGCATTTGCTCGGTAGATGTCTCAGTTGTCGTAAAACAAGCATAACTCCGAGACCACTTGTGGCATTTACCTCCACCTTATATCATTGGAAAGTTGAGAGAAATTTCTAAAACTCTTGTGTTTACAATAATCCCAAATTCGGAGTTTAAGAACGATAAAAATCAGCTTTAAGTGGAGACAGCTCGTCGTGGCCTCGCTTGTGGCAGGTTTTGGTGCGGAGCCCATAACTCTCGGAGGAAATTCCAAATGATACAAATCAAACTCCAAATTAAATTCAAGAGGAAGGGATAGATTTCATATGAAGACATCATTGGCTAATTCCGAATATTTGTCAGTCGATCGACTGCTCGGCAGAAAGTTTGGCTGTTTGAAGGTGAAGCAGTCGATAGACTGGCAGTCGATCGACTGCACTTCCAGTCGATCGACTGAAATGCTGAAGAATTGTGATTTTGGCGAAAAAGAGAGAGATCATTTTGCCCCTTATCTACCCATATATGATTCCCACCCATTATCCACAAGAAAAACACTTCTCCTTGGTGGTTTTGGACTAGTTCCATCTCCTCCAAACCTCTACATTTTCTTGCAATTTAAAACCCTAGCTTAATTCTTAGCTTATGTAGTTTAGTTTAGCTTAAGTAGTTAGTTTAGTTAGGTTTAGTTGCTCTTAGCAAGTGTGGGAGAGGGTGACACCTCCTTCATTTGTTGTTCTTATTTTGTTGGAGTTGTGTTGAAGACTTTGAAGGTTGTAGCTAGACTTTGAAGCTTTTGTTGAAATGCAATTTGGTAGTACTCTTTCTTTCTCTTTTGTATTGTTATTGATTAATTGTTATTGTTGTGTGTTGGTTATTAAATATAATCTTATGTTGTTGTTCTTTGCATTTCAATATCTCATTTTCATTTCCTAGCTTGTCATTCTTCTTGTTGCAAAAATCTCCATTGAAGCTTGCATGTTGAAGCTTTTTACCCTTTTTGTTCAAACAAACATTGGAGCCTTGAAAGTTATAAGTAGCTTTCCTATTTGGTAAATTTGACCTTCTTTCAATTTAATGCTTTTAACCATTTTCAATTTCAAAACTTTTGAATTCCCTACAGTTTCCCCTTCAATGTGCAAGCCTTCTTAGTTTAGTAAATTTAAATGGTTTAATCAATGTCATTAATTAGTTACTTTCAAGCAAGCTTTAATTTGTATTGATGCAATTAGTTTAGTAATTACGGGTTTAGGGTTTAGGTTCATTTAGAACCATTAATCGGAATTTGTTGAGGCTTGGGATTGACGACCCCTACACTTGGTCGACGATTTGGGATTGAAAACTCCGAATCGTGGATTAAGTGCTATTAATCGTGGAGACGAACCGAACACCCTAAACCCTCATTTTTATTATTTTCATTAAAGTCTTCTTTTAGATTCAAAACTCAAATCAAACCAATGACTTAATGCTTTCTTAGTTTAGATTAGTGTAATTTAGCTTAACAAGAGAGTGTCTAAAAACACCGACCGCCGATTATATCTATCCTTGAGAGACACGACTCGGGAAAACTTACCGCTCTACAATCGAATCCGTACTATTGCGGAGAAGATTTCTTAGAGTGCTAAGAATTTTTCGATCACATATTATGTGTGATATACTTATAAGATATCTGTGATGATATTTCCATGTTCATTGTGATGATAACTATATGAAATGTGTGATGATATGTGCATATTATGTGTGATATTGGAATATTATGTGTGATATATATATAATGATCTTTGATTTTGTTTTTATCTTTTTATTTTTTGTGTTTAATTATAGATATGAATAAGAAAGCAACCAATTTACCCTTGGAGCAATTAGATACTCCAATTGTAGTTGGTAATCAACATGGTGTAGGTGTCACTCTTCAAGATGAAGACCTACACAAAAAGATGTATGAAAAAACCACAAAAGGAAAGAAGAAGAAAAATTCGATTGAGGCAACATCGGTGGTTGAGAAACATCCTTCTCCTACTTAGAAAAAGAAGAAGCGAGAACAAAAGAAAATACCAATTGAAGCACCTGATGCAACAACAATTATCGATAAACCTGGTTCTCAATTTGATATGGTGAAAAAGGCCATACAGAATCAGTTAGAAACCGAGAAGAAGAAATTGATTGTCAAGCATCGCAAAACACAGTTGTCGAAAAAGGATAAATTAAAAAAGGTTAGTAGTTTTTGTTGTTTTTCTATTTTGGCAGATAATATTCATAATCAAATTCAAATTAAATAGATATCCCGTATATTCGCAGGTTGAGGCGATGATAGACAAACAAAAGACAATGCAGAACAAAAATAAAACCATCTGAGGTTTACCTTTTTATACCTGATTATAAAACACTATTATCATATTAGGTTATACACATTTTCTAAAAAATAATAATAATTCTCATTAATTTTATTTCATTTCCAGGTTGTTTTGAATCAGCTGCGTAAAAGAAAAGAACCGATGAATGATGAAACCATTCTTCAAGTTGCAAAGAAGAAGAGGATTTATGTTCGAAATGAGAAAAATCTGAAAATAAGAACATCTTCCCAGCCACTCTTCAAGTTGATTTCTGCCCTCAGTATAGAACAAAAAGCAGCTGTAAGAGAAATTGGGTTTGGCCGAATGCTAGAGCTCAAAGTGAAGGAAAACCAGAAGGAGTTGCTGAAGTTCTAGGTGAGCAATTTTGATTGCTGCCGGTGTTCAATTAAACTTGCAAATGAGGAGTTGAAAATTGAAGAAGATGATGTGGTGGCTGTGTTTGACCTTCCGAGGGGAAAAAACAGTCAATGATGATGCTGAAACAAAAAATAATTCTTATATATTATACAAATATTAATTCTTTATTTCTATTATTTTTTCTATATTTTACACTCTGTTGAATTATAAAATTAAAGTTAAATTTTAATGCAGATGATGATGTGTACAAGTCTTTCCTTTCAGAATGGAGAAGCCGATGGGAAGTTGAAGGTGGTGGTCTTATTACAAGTGCAATGGGGCAAGAGCTGCAGATGAGGACTGACTATGGTGATAACTTTAAACGCAACTTTGTCGTGTTTGTTGTCACCACTATGTTCAAATCGCACCAGGATAGATATGTCAATTACAAGATTCTAAAATCTCTTCAAGATGTTGATGAGATTAAGAATCGGAATTGGTGTAATTACATGATTCAAAAGCTTGTTTCAGCAACGGATGATTGGAAGAAAAGCAAATCTGAAAGCAAATATTTTACAGGACCTGCGACTTTTCTGATGGTAAGAATAATTAAATTCATATTGTATAATGATATCTATATCATATGTGCATACTCTGTGTGATATATGTATAAAATATTTGAGATGATATTTTCATGTTCAGTGTGATGATAACTATATGATGTGTGTGATGATATGTCTATGATATTTGCATATTATGTGAGATATATGTATAAGATGTCTGTGATGATATTTCCATGTTCATTGTGATGATAATTATATGATGTGTGTGCTGATATGTGCATATTTTCTGTGATGATATGTATATGATATGTGCATATTATGCGTGATATATGTATAAGATGTCTGTGATGATATTTTCATGTACAGTGTGATGAAAACTATATGATGTGTGTGGTGATATGTTCATACTCTGTTGATTGATATGTATATCATATTTGCATACATTATGTGATGATATATATGAGATATTTCCAAAATAAACCATAACATTTTGGTTTTTATGCAGCTATGTTACCTTGACAGGATGAAGTTCAAGGTAAGAAGAGCAGAGTCATGCGTATTCCCAATTTGTTCAAATTGGGAATCAATTGAAGTGAATAAAAGAGTGGAAATGGAGAAGAAAGCTGGAGGATTTGGGAAAGGCAAGGTTGTAGAGCGGTTGCCCAAAGAAGAAAAATATCAAATTTTGGTATGCATCTTATATGTGTGTGTGTGTGTGTATATATATATATATATTTATAGCATCACATATATATGTCTTATAGCATCACAAATAATTGTCATATATCATATCATATCTGTTTTATATTCATTTTTTATTTATTGAAGGACTATGAAACTGTCAATGAAGAAGGAACAAAAAAACTGACAGTCGTGTTTGGGAAGATGACTGATGCTGTGGTTGAGTTTAGAGAAGTTATGGATGAAACAGGGAAAGCAGAATCAATAGTTGATATTCTGAATAAACCCTATGATATGTTGTTGAGCTCTAAACATGAAGAACTAAACCCTGAGGAGCAAGAACCGACCCCAAAACCACCAAGCCAAAATTCACCAATCCAGAAACCTAATGATATCTGTGATGATGACTTGTTTGATAACCCAGACGTGGCAAAAGCAGTTTTCGCCTTTTGGGATGCATGTTCTGAACCTAATCTAGTGCCGAATAGTGACATAGTGAAAAAAAAAAAATGCCGAAGGGAATATCGTCACCCACATTCTCTTTAGGATTAGAAGAGATAGAAAAAATTGTAGACGATTTTGGTGGAGTTGATGTTAATGGTGGGGATGATGAAGAGACTATAGTGTGTGAGTCTACTTTTATTGAAAATGAGAAAGAGAACAATGATGATAATGAGAAGCTGACACCGATTGGAGAAGCAGATTTCAAAAGGTATTCACTGTATCCTTTTTTTAAAAATAATTTATTACTTTTTAAATTTTAAATATGTAACTAAATTTATTTCTTATTACATTCTGTGAATACAGCCTACTTGAGGAGTCGAAGGATGACCTTGTCGATGTACTGAAAAGAAGGAATCAGACAAGAAAATTCAGAAATCTCTCGTTGAAGCTAAGATCCCCTTTCTGGACAACAAACAAAAAATGACTGAATGATCTTGTTACAACGAAGGAAAATGTTATTTCTGAATACGCCTTCCAAGAATCCACTGAAAAAACGCAAAAGTAAAAAATCTTTTATATATGGGGAAATTTGATTATTATATATATGTGATGATATATACATGTTTTATGCGATAATATATGCAAATCCTGTGTGATAATATATGAATTTGCTTTTTTTTTAAATTATGCTCTTCTATTTATTTTCATCACTTTTATTGATCGAATACACACAATAATTACATCTCAATGGCTCTTGTTTGTTTGATCAGCAAGAAACTATTCGAAGTGATTGGATTCAGTGCAACAAAAAAAGATTTCAAAACTCTTTCAGCAGATCAGTGGGTCATCCAAAACCTTGTTGACATTTGGTGCCTAAAAATGAATTTGGATAATATGAGGAGAGCACCTGGAGAACCAAAGAGGGTATTTTTCCCGACACTGGTACATGTAAGAAAAAGTTCTGCAGGATCAATTTATTTATTATCATTCAATCCAGTTTTGTTGACAAAATAAACTTTAATTAAATGGCAATTATACAGGATCAATTGGAAATGGACAGGAATGCTAATGATATTGGTGAGAAAAAGTTCAATAATGTGATTGATTGTGAGTTGGCCACATTGCACGACCTCAGTATTGATGATGTAGATTTAGTAATTATACATTTATGAGTATATTTTAATTATTTATTATATATACATAATTATATATTCTAATCATATGTAAATGAACATGGAGAACATGTATTTTTCCCTGTGTTGAAAGATAAGCATTATTGGATTGTGTGCATCAATTTCATAAAGAGCACCATCGATATACTCGATAACAGGCCGCTTGCAAAGTTCAGCAATATTAACAAGCACTATGACAATGCTCCAAAGAATATTGTAAGTACTTCATTGCATACTGATTACAAATGCATCTAATATTTACATATATATATATATATGTGTGTGTGTGTGTGTGTAATACACAATAAAATGCAAAACCTAAAACCTAAACTTGTTTCAGATATCATCACATACTTCAGCTACATATCATCACATAATAACTCCAAATATCATCACATATTGTTAACAAATGCTCCAAATTAATATTGTAAGTAATTCATTGTATGGTGTATTACTTTTTGTGATAATTATATCAAATTATTTCAGGTGACAACGTTCTCCAACTATTTAGAGCTTCATAATCTTAAAACAAAGTTCAAGCTTTTTAACTTCCCACAGTCAATGATTAAAATGCCATGGAGATCATCAAAAAACTATGATGATTGTGCAATCTAATGCATGAGGCATTTAGAAAACCTATAAGGGAGATCTGGCTGGATGGGAGACTGGTTTTGAAAAAGATAAGTAAGTAAATTATAGTAAATTTATTTGTATATTATTTTTCTTTCCATTTGTTTGTATATATTTATTTATATTTCTTTATTCTTTGTGATAGGATAAGGATTTGTTGAACACCCTGAGGGCAAAGTACTGCTGCACAATGATCATGATGGAGGAGAATGAAAGGAAAGAACAAGTGCTAAAAGATGCACAACGTTTTGTTTATTATCATTAGATTATTTTGAATTCTGGGGTATTGTTGGAAATGAATTATTTTGATGTAAAACATGGTGTTAGATGTTTTGATGTAGAGAACTGATGTTCTTAGACAATCACAAAAAAGGTCAAAACTTAGAAAAACTGGTGTGTTGTTGAATGATGATCATAATTTCTAGGAATTGAAGAAAAAATCAAATTTGTGGAACAGAAATTTGTGGATATTTGGGATTAACAGCTTGACTTAAAGATGTGCTGAAAAACTTTTCATATTGGTATTCGTCTTTTGTATTATTGGATTTTAATGATATTAGTTCACATAGCTTGATTAATCACAAAATTACCATCACATATCATCGCAAAAAAACTGAAAAACATATCATCAAATATGTGATGTACATATGATCACAAAAAATCAAATCCTAAAAACCTAAAACCCTAAAATAGAAAACTTATCACATACACCAACTACATATCATCATATACACAATCCACACGTCGTCATATATAATATCCACATATCATCACATATACTAGCCACACATAATCACACACACCATTCAAATATCATCACATTTTCAATCACCAACCCATTTTATTTGTTAAAATAAATTCTAACAAAAATATGACATGTTCAAAAATTAACCACAACTAACGAACAAACATATAATATTTTCATAAAAAAAGTCGTTATGATTACAATAAAAAAAGATCGGATAAAAAATACCAGTCCAAAAAATTAATAAAAGAATACAGTCTGACAAATAAAAACAACCTATCTCTCTATTCTTTCATTTATCGAAAAAATACTAACTATAAAATGACTTTAAACTAAAAGAATTACAACTCAAAAGAATGTATTAATGGTTGAAACTTTGAACTTGTATTCGGACTAACAACTGTGAAATTCAAACTCGATGTTGGACCAATATTCGGATGCACGACATAACCGTCTCCAGCAATTGTAGCAATACCATCCTGAAAAAAAAAAGTACACAATTAAAAAACATGCTAATGTAACATAATTTGTCCAAATCACAAGAATTTCCAAACTCAAAAACTATAAATTACAGAAAAGTGCAGAAAATACCTATAGACCTTCTACGTCCTTCTTAGTTTGTGACTCGGTAATTTGTGCTCGGTTTCTTTTCCCTTTTGCTTGGTTACGCTTCTTCTCAAGTACACTCTTCTCCCTCTTGTTACGCTTACCTTTCTCACAACTACTTTGAGGATTTTGAACAACACCACTCAACAAAGGATCAGCGCAATCATCAAAATAAATGGGACCGACTTCGCGTATAACACTACATTTAGCAATTTCAAAAGCTTCTTCACACTTCAAACGAGCTCCAATATTATTTTCACTTGCTAAAATCAGCTTTTGAAACTTTCTATTCATTTGAATCCTCCATAATGAGCCCGCCATAGATTTGTTTGAGGAATCAACGACAGGAACATCATCTAAAACCCGCTCACTAACAATATCCTTACGCCACCTTTTCGTAAGATATCGCTTGGGGATAACACACACACAATGTATATTCATTATACGCAAACAATGACAACACAAAATACCGACCTCAAAAAACAACTTACACGTACAAGATATAGACAAATCTTCAACATTGAAAATTACAGCATGTTTTATCACGTCCATACCCTCGGCCCACACATGATATGTCATAATAGACCCTTCTATAGAAAAAATGGATTGATGACATGCAACACCTTTCATAAACTGATCTTGAAATAAAGAGAAGGTTTCAATTGTATACACATCTATAACATGTAAAACTAACTTAACATCGTTTATAGCCATATATGGGGTACCTAGCATGCAACGTACATCCTCATCATTCTCTTTACTCCTCCACTCAGACACAACTCCGATAAAAATATTGTAGAAATCACAAAACCCATCCGTCTTTGATAATTTCCTTGTAAGCACATGATTTGTGCTCTCACTTCTTTGAGAAGATAAAATGCCTCCTGAAAACCAATCCTTGTCAAACGCAGGACACCATTTCGCTCTTATATCATAAAGCCTTAGTAACCAGGAATTATCCTGACATCCATAATCTGTAACCATCCTGGAAAAAAACATAGAAAATCACACATTCTTGACACATAACATCACACAAAAACTGACACATATCATCACACAAAATTGACACATATCATCACACAAAAATGACACATATCATCCACACTTTACTGACGCATTTCATCACACAACACTGATACATATCATCACACTTTACTTACACATATAATTAGCAAAATCCTAAAAAAGCAGATTGTATTTCAGATATCATGACACATTACTCACATATATACATATCATCTGTCACTACTAACAAATATCATCACACTTTAATTCCGGATATCATTAACACATATCATCACACTTTAAATTTCAGATATCATCACACTTTAAATTTCAGATATCATCACATACTATTAGCATATATCATCAAATAATTCTGCTATATATCATCACATAATAAGTCCAAATATCATCCCATATTGCTGTAATATATTATCAACAGATATTAACAAATAATAATAAGCATACAAAAGATTTACTTACTTTTCCCAGTAAAACTGGAATTCAATTTCTGTTTCCACGTACTTGAGCAAATAGTTGAAAAGTCTATAAAACCTTTTTGACTTCTTAGCGATCTGATGTTTATCTTCGAGTTTTCCCCAAAATTCCAAACACAGAGTCGATGTCGTGACATTGGGAAAATCTTGGAAATAGCAGCAGCCATGGCAGCAGATTGGTCGGTCATAATTGTAGTAGGGTGTTTACCGCCCATGGATCTCACAAAAAGCACCAAACAACCACTCAAATGACTCGATTTTCTCATTCATTAAAAACCCGCACCCAAACATCACATTCTTACCATGATGGTTCATACCAACAAATGGACCACAAATCATGTCGTATTTGTTAGTGCGATACGTAGTATCATGCACCAACAAATCACCAAATAATTCGTAATCTTGCCGCATACGACCATCTCTCCAAAAAAAACTACACAACCCAGACTCACTATCCACCTCAAAATCGAAAAAAAGTCCTTCTCGTTAGCTTGCCTATTTTTAAAATTTTGAATTAATGTGTTGGAATCAGTATCATCAAATATATTTGATTTACTTAAAGCATTATATGCATCTCTAGTGCTAAAACCTAAAAAAGGTGAACCACCAGACTGGTTTTTTAAAACACGTACACCATCGGCCACACCAACACCACTTTTTTTTTAACTCTTTGAGGTAAGCAAGTTGAGTCGGACAAATTTGCCTATGGGATGGAAGAAGATGACTTGAAGTAGGTGGACATAATGTATGATTGTGCTCATTTTTATGTGCAGTAACAACCCACAAACCACTACGATCAATATCAAAACGAATGAAAGAAGGACAGCCTGTTATCACATCTAATTTCACATAAGACCTACTTTTTTTTGAAACTTGTTTCTGACCAGCCTTAGAACAAAAAAATATTTTCATCGAAATTGAGCCATCAACCCTCTTCCTATCCTTCCCCTTCCTAACACTAAACCCAACTCTAAACGCATGATCATTATACAAATTATAAGCCTCGTCAACAGAATTCACAATAATGTCAACCAAATCATCATCACGCATTGCTCTCTCAACTGACTGACTATCACCAACAATAGAATTCACTACATAAGACAAAAATTAAAACAAACTAAAAATATGTGATTAATACAAATATTAATCACACAGATATCATCACATTCTACTTTCAGATATCATCACATACAGACTGACATATCATCACATTCTACTTTAAGATATCATCACATTCTACATTCACATATCATCACATTCTACTTTCAGATATCATCACATACAGACTGACATATCATCACATTCTACTTACATATATCATCACATTCTAAATTCAGATAGCATCACATTCTACTTTCAGATATCATCACATACAACCTCACACAACATCACACATTCCCTTCCATGAATCATAAAAGGAGAAATCATATACCTGTAATAGAACTAATTTCATCAGTGTTCGAACTAGCACCATTCCCAGAAACTGGAATATTTGCAGTAGAAACACAAATCGGAAGAGCTGCAACAACAAAAATAAGAAAATAGTGTAAACCTAATATAATACAAAAATAAATCAACTTCCAAAATCACTTACCCTCAGACCGATTCACGTCCATTGGAACATCTACCAGATTCAAGGCCATCGAAATTGAAGGTTCTCTGTTATTTTCAAGACCGATGAAAATCGAAGAAAGACTCTTATGGACTTGCTGTTAAATCTGATGGAGATCGCCGTTGCTTCTAAAATCAATGAGGATTACGTTGTTGTTGAATCCGCTGGGGATCACCGGTAACGGATTGTTATTCGGACGAAATCGATAGAAATCTTTGGCGATGAAAAAGCGATGAAATTTGGGGATCGCATGAGGTTCTGGGAAAACAGCAGTTAAAAAAAAAATGAAAAAGCGCGTGATGTTTTAGGGATTGCATTTTATATATATGAGAAATAGGTGCACCTTGCAAGTTGCACATGTAACCACCTAATAAATTGTCGTTGCCACCAACGTCCCGCTTTAAATTTTTTTATTTTTATTTTATATTTCGACCCCAGGACGCTGGTGGCAACAGCGCCAAACCCCCTAATTTTTTTTCTCAATTCGGCCACAATTTTTTTTAAAAAATAAAAAGATCCGGACGCTATTCACATCAGAGTTCCCGATTTTTCAATTTTTTATTTAATTTAATAGGCGGAACGCTTTTAACAAATGCGTCCAGGTACCCTTTTTTTTTTTTTTTTTTTGAATTGTTACATTTAATCAATTTAGATTATATTTATATTAATTATTTAATAAACCCACGAATTTCTAATCCACCAATTAATTTGGGATTATATGTGGTCCCACTTTAGCGATTAATGACGCCACCCTATAAAAGCAATTATTCGCGTAATTCTAATAATTGTGCCATTATCCCAATAATAAATGTAGCAATCTGTTTTTATTTTTTATTTTTTGGATTGGACTGAAACAGTCAACTGGATGGACTCTTCACAGTAGAGATTCGCACATCGTCAGACTGAGCCTCAAAACTCACACTTACCCACTAGTACACACCCACCCATACCATACACCCACATATATATTTATATTCTCCCAAGCAGAAAAGGCTCTTTTGGTCGCTCTCCAAAAATCTCATTTTATTTCCAGAAGAAATATGGGCCTTTCCGTTGTTCAAGTAATACTCTGCTCTTTATCTGTTGTACATATGATTTTCAGCTTATTGATCTGTTGTTGGTGTGTTCTGTTAATCGTACAGGGATTTACGAAGTCATTGGCAATGACGGTGTTATCCGAGATCGGAGATAAGACTTTTTTTGCAGCTGCGGTATGTTTTTTTTTAATTGTGTGTTTGTGTATAGAATTGTACTATATCTGTTCATTTCTTATTGATTTTTTTTTGTAGCTTAGTTATTATATTTATTTTGCTTTGAATTGTTACTGGAGTAAATCTGAGTTGCTGTGATGATAATATTCAAGAAAAGATTTGATATCTAAAACTTGTTCGAAGAATGACTTTGGATTTAGTTACTCTGGATCATTGTTTCACAATGTTTATTTATGTTGTACGATAATGCCTGCTATTTTTATTTGAGAATTTAATGTACTAGTTTTGGCAACTTATTTCTTGGTTTCACTAGGATTACATTGTTTCTTGCTTGCTATAAGATTTTGCAACCGGAACCATTTTTGTCTGGAATTAATTTCAGTTGGAGTAATTTCGTTAATTTGCTGGATTATTCGAGAAATGTTAATTTGTTCGCTGTTTGTATTTTTTTGAACTATGGATCGTGAAATAGGTGAATTGATTACTTTTGCTTCTTTTTGCTCTTTATGATAATTTTTCCTCATTTTTATTTTCTTCTTTCTAATATGGAATTTATTACGTTAATGGGTTCTCTGCTTTATTGATTGAAGATGCTTCATGTTTATTCTTTATATCAGGCTGTTGTTTTTACCATAATTTAATCTATCATACTCTGACTATATATGAGATTATGAGAGTGGAATCTAAAAATATGCTAAATGGGTATCAATTCTCGCTTTACTGTCCAAATCACTTAGATTTAACTATGTGGTCTTATTTACAACTTTTGTGGAGAATAAATTCCTATTCATTTGGTCTCAAAAAACTGCCGTGTGTCAATTGATGATATGTATAAATAGATTAAAAAAGATTTTCCCTCATATATGAGCCGTGCCCTTTAAACCATGGAACTTGCCCACGAAAATAGGACAGTATGCCCAGATATTTTTAGATGAGTCTTGTCGTTTTCATTGAATTATACCAAAAACATAAATACGAGAGGTAAAACTATGAACTGGCTCTTGACGAATCAACTTATACATTTTGCGATTTTTTCTAAGTGGACATCTATGGTAGTTCTGTTTGCAAAGGCACCGATATACTGGGACAACCATAAATAACATTTGCTGTGATTAAAATTAAGAAAAATATTTTCTTCTATATAATTAACCCTTCAATTATTTTTGCTTTTAAAAAGGAAAAAAGTGAAAGATTACAGTGACAATATTATGCTTGTTTCAGATCTTGGCAATGCGTCATCCCAGAAGACATGTATTAACGGGTTGCCTCGGAGCTTTGATAGTAAGATGATTATTATTATTATTATTATTATTTTCTTTGACGGTTTAAATTTCTGGTCTATTCATATATCAAAAACCTTAATAGTGAGTTGCAAATATTTGTTAATTTTAGGTCATGACCATATTGTCGGCTGTCGTGGGCTGGGCTGCTCCAAATTTGGTTAGTAAATGATGGTTTTAATTAATCACCTTTTGTGGGATTATAATTGCTATTAGAAATAAACTATGCTGAATTAGATTCTGACCTCATACTTGTCTAGCAATCATGCATGCTTATTTTATTTTTTTTATTTCTTAATTTTTTATTTTATTTTTTTTGTGTGCAGATATCTCGCAAGTTGACTCATCACATCACAACAGTTTTGTTTTTGGGATTTGGCATGTGGTCTCTATGGGATGCGTTTAATGATGGGTAGTCCTCAGAAACTCGTTTTGTAAACAAGATAATTGGTTTCATCTTCGATAATCGAATATCATACAATGCATCAGTTCCTTTGTGAGTGTGTTGTGAATATATTTTCTCTTTCCCCTAACAGGGAAGCTGAAGAATTTGCTGAAGTCGAAAAGGAACTGGTTAGCATCTTTTGTGTTTTTTCGACTTTAAATTGAATTTAGTTAGTACTTTATTGATTTGACCTTTTCCGATTTGGCTAGAATGCTGATATAAAATCTAATGGTGGAGAAGCCAAAGAAAATAATAAGGTAAGGCTGTTATCTCATTTTATTTTTAGTAATTGATGTTTTAGTTTCTCATACAATTATTATTATTGTTGTTGTTGTTGTTGTTGTTGTTATTGCTATTTTTATTATTATTATTATTATTATTATTATTATTATTATTATTATTATTATTATTATTATTATTATTATTATTATTTATTATTATTTTTTTATTGCAGGATGAAGATGACTTGAAGAAGCAGAAGCGACCCTTTCTAACTCAATTCTTTTCTCCAATCTTGCTGAAGGTTCTTAACTCCTTTTTCTTTAATTAGTAAATAACACCTTATTATTTACTGAATATTATATGTTTCTAAATCTGCAGGCGTTTTCAATTACTTTCTTTGGTGAATGGGGCGATAAGAGTCAGGTAAGCACATATTTTCTAACACTCGAATCTTTTGGTTTACATTTGTGTGTCGTGGTATAGTGCATTTAACATTGGTAAGTTCATTTTTCTGCAGCTCGCCACGATAGGTTTAGCTGCAGATGAGAATCCTCTCGGTGTTGTTCTTGGTGGAATCCTGTAAGTCCATATTTAGCTCATCTATTCACGTTGAAATTAATTATTTAGTATTTCTTAACCAGTCCTCGACATTAGTCTCTTTATTGTTGTATCACCATGGGCTTGGGCATGGAGTTTGGACTCATTCTAATTTTCTTTCTCTGCAGTCCTTTTCTTGATTATAATTTTTTATCTTTTGGCGAAATGCTAATTATATATCGTGTTTACTTATTGAGATTATAGATTATTCACTTAAAATCTTCCTGTCCTTATACTTTGATATGTGCAAGAAATTGCCTTCGTACAATAGTAATTTAATTTGTTAATGGTACCTACCCTAATATTTGTGGTAAATTACCGAATATCAAAACAACTTAGTATATAAAATTATGTTTCGGCTTACGTTTACTTAATGTCAGCGGACAAGCTTTGTGTACAACAGCTGCTGTCTTTGGAGGGAAGAGTCTTGCAACTCAAATATCAGAGAAAATAGTAAGCTCTTTGGACCATTTTTTTTCCCTAAAACTTTCACGCCTTTTCTTTTTTACAAGTTTGTGTGACTAGAGATTTATACTGCTTGCAGATAGCACTCTCTGGAGGGGTTCTTTTCATTGTTTTCGGGATTCAATCCTTTCTTTCAACAGTCGAGTCGTAATGACTCAAAACAATTCATGAAGATGACTTGCGGTCCTAAAATACACTTTCATTTGGAAATTGTGTAGAGTTATTTCTTTAGCCAATTAGGGGGTTCGACAATCGTGATGAAATATCCAAGGAGACGAAAACAAGTGCACATAGTTGTGGTCTCATGTTACATTTTACGTGATTAGGGTTGTACGTCCCATGGGAATTTGGTGATAATTGCCTATTTGTACCGTCATTTTCATCTAATCGCCCCCACCTGTATCATTTTTATAACTTGGTTCAGTCGATGTTAGACATCTCTTGATCTTAGTTCGTTAACTTCCCTTATCTTCAATTTTGTTAGTTGGAATTGTCTCCTCTGTGTGTGTAAAAATTGTAACATGGCTGTTAAAACAAAGATAATAGTAGTTGATATTCGATGAACATTTTCCACTCTCATACAACAAATATGACGTAGTTGATATTCGATGAACATTTTCCACTCTCATACAACAAATATGATGCAATACATAGCACACCTATGAATTTATGAGTTTAAGCATCTTACACCAGTGATTTCTACAAAAGAAAAAAAAAGTCAAAGAAAGGCATCACGCGTAAAAACAAGACAAGCTAAAGTACCATCATGGACTAACATCAATCAACTAGTCGCTCGAACAAAGTATTGTTGAATAATTAATTCATAAAGTTTGGTCCGGGCATGCTCGTTGCTCCTTGCGACGAAACTTGTCCTCCTTGGGACAATAACTGGCGTTGTCCACCGCCGCCTTGCATGTACGCTTGATTCATACCCGGCCCCACCATCTGTTGCTGTGGTTGTTGCTGCATTTGCTGTTGTTGCATCTGCTGCTGCATAAGCGGCTGCTGTTGTTGTTGAAGTTGCATAAGGGGTTGTTGTTGCTGCATTTGTTGGAGCGGTTGTTGCTGCTGTTGTAATTGTTGTGGCGGTTGCTGCTGTTGTTGTTGCGGCATTTGTTGTTGTTGTTGATGCTGAAGTTGTTGTAAATGCTGGTGCTGGTGCTGTTGTGCTTGCAGTTGCTGCTGGGTGGGTATTTGGGGCTTAAACACGACCATATCCTGGAAAGATAGAATTCGAGTAATTTAAGAAAAATAAAAATAATAAAAATTTATTGTCGTTTTAGAAGATTTCACACAAGTTACGAAGCTTATAAAATGATCGGGATTACCATAATTTAATTTAGGAATATTTAATGTATATACTTTTTTCTTTTGGGAGATTATAAAATATCAAGTTCAGATGCAATAAATAAGGGTAGTTAAACAGAAGAACATTCACTTAAAAAGTATTGAATATCCTATTTAATTAACATTTATAATGAACATTAAGTTAAAAGGTAATTAATTTTGGGTAAAAGCATGAACAACCAGTTAATATTAAACAAACTCCCGTGAAAAAACCAATGAGCATCATGTTAAAAAATAAAATAAATAACAAAAAAAGTGAACATTGAATTAAAAATTAATGAACCATAGAGCAGAGTACGTAACTTTGTACTCCAAAGTCCTAGACAACAGATTCCCTATTCCACTTCTGCATTTAACAAATAATTGTGAAAATTACCGGGATATAGCTATGGAAAAAATTATTTGTCACCTGTACTTATAGCGTTTTTATGATTTGTCACCTAAAGTTTTTTTTGTTGTTACTAACAACCCGAACTATGCGGGTTTTGTTATTTGCAACCTCCGGTCTATTTTCCATTCAAAATATCATCGGCTCCAAACACGTGACCCGCACGTCCCATTATAGAGGGTAATTTAGTCTTTTTTCTTCGGGATAAAAATTCTTTGCCACATGTACTTGTAGCGTTTTTTTGATTTGCCACCTAAAGTTTTTTTCGTTGTTACTAACAACCCGAATTATGCGAATTTTGTTCTTTACAACATCCAGACTATTTTCCGTTCAAAATGTCACCGTCTCCAAACGCGTGAACCGCACGCCCCATTACGCCCCATTATAGAGGGCAATTTAATCTTTTCTCTTCTGGGATGAAGGGCAAAATTGACCTTAATCTCTCGCAGGATTAATAAAGATGTGGAGACTGAAGATTGAAGGGGAAACTTCATAATTTCTTTCCAAATTCTCAGGTGGAAGATTGAAGAAAGATATGTAAACAAACCTCAGAAATTCTCGTGGATAACATCTGCCATTGTGGGAGAAACGCTGTGAAGAGAACTTCGTGGAGCAACCTTCGTCCTGGTCGTAAGTACTCTGCTTGCGGAAAAATTGGAGTAAGTTTTGCAGTAATTGAAACCCTAGTTTCGAATTTAGTGTAATTGTGGAGTCAATTATATCAAAGCCCTAATTTTCTGAAACCACTAGTTTTTTGGAATTCTTATTTCGAAAGCCCTAATTTTTATTTAAACTCTAATTTCTGGATTTTTGAGAATTTAGTGTAATTGTGGAATTAATTATATGATTTTGGAATTAATTATATTAGGGCTTTCAATTCATAATTGAATTGAAATAAAATAAAATTAGGGTTTAAAAAAAATTGGGCTTTCAATTCACAACTACACTAAATTCATAGATAAAATAAGGTTTCAATAAAAATTAGGTATTTCAATTCGCAATTACACTAAATGCGAAAAACACGGTTTCAAAAAATTAGGGTTTTTGAGAAATCAGGGCTTTCATGCGTTCCTCTAAGGGAGAGATCCAAAATCATATAAGTAACTCCACAATTACACTAAATTCGCAAAATCACGGAAGTTAGGGTTTTCGAAATAAGAATTCCAAAAAAATTAGGGGTTTCATATAATTGACTCCATAATTACACTAAATTCGAAACTAGGGTTTCAATTACTGCAAAACTTACTCCAATTTTTCCACAAGTAGAGTAACTACGACCAGGATCAGCTCCACGAATTTCTCTTCACAACGTTCCTCCAACAGTGGCACTAGGAGAATTTCTCTTAACATCTTTCTTCAATCTTCGGCCTGCGAATTTCGAAAGAAATTATGAAGTTTGTCCTTGTGTTCACATCTTTATTAATCCCGCCAGTTGTAGGTGCAGAAAGTAAGGTCAAAAATTCCAGAAGAAAAAAAAGACTAAATTGCCCTCTATAATGGGGTGTGCTGTTCATGCGTCTGGAGCCGACGACATTTTGAACGGAAAAATAGATCGAAGGTTGCAAAGAACAAAATCCGCATAGTTGGGGTTGTTAGTAATAACAAAAAAAACTTTAGGTGGTAAACCATAAAAACGCTACAAGTACAGGTGGCAAAGAATTTTTTTCCCTGTAGCTTAATTACGAAAAACCACAATTATCTTTTGAAAGAACACAAACACTCCTTTGAGGTATGTGTTTACCCTAACAAATTACCCCACTCGAGGATGCAAATTGTATTTTGTAATAATACCACTTTGTTAGATGACTAACAAATGTTTTAAGGTAAAACTTGCTACTGGTTTCTTATTTCTTGGGAGTTGAGACACGTATTATTCATCTGAACAGTAGAATAGGAAATTATTTAAAAAAGTAAAAAATAATAAAAGCTATATAGTGAGTGTCTTACCCCGGGAAACAACATTCCAATCAAACGGTATGCTTTGTCGGAAACCGAGAGCAGCAATGTCTGGGACGGTAATTGTATTACTGCACACTGAGAATTTTACATGCAATCGAGAATATGAGAATCGTATTCAAACCATCATTTTCATTGTTTCTATAGTTTGTTTGCAGTTTTTACAAACACAAAAGGGATTAAGGTTAGAATTAAAGACTTACGAGTTTCTTTTCTTGCAGCTGCCCAAGAAACCCATGCTGATCCATCGCACGAAAAACTAGAAAATCAGCCTTCCCAACATATTGCCTAGCATAATTTACAGAGAACTCAAATTTATACATATATTTTTAATTACAATTAATATATATATATATATATATATATATATAATATATATATATATATATATTGGATACAATCGATAAAATCATGAAAGAATTATTATCTTCTCTAAGGAGATATTACTTGTTATTCATGTGGTCCTGAGATATCAGGCGTACTATCTGCATCGTTGGAGGCCAATTTGCAGCAAGCCTGAAAAAATGTCATGAAAAACATTAAAATAGTTAATCATGTTATGGTACATTAGTCTAAATACAGATAAATTAATACACTTAAAAGAATATGCAGAATCCGAAAGCATCATTAGAGAATTAGTCTTACGTCTCAGAAGCTGATGCACTCCTGTATCCCTGGCATCAGAAAATATAATATAAGCACAAAAAGAAGTAAAACGAGCAAGAAGCTAATTATTAACGAAAGCCAACATAATATTCCACAATTATTCCGGCTAAAAAAAGTATTTAATATACTTTTCTTTGTGCATGAGAAAGCATACCTCCAGTCTGGTAATGAAAACAGGTTGGCCTTGTCGCTGTCCAGATAAGTTTCCCTATATCGAATCATCTAATTTTTAAAGCAGCTCATAATCACACGATAATTAACTAGACAGCAGATGTTCAGAAACTTCAGTGCTTTCGTAATTAGGCTAAACGTTAGGGGTAGCTTTTGTAATTAACCCTAGGGATAATTACAAAACAGTACCCTTGAGGTTTGACCTAATTACCAAAAAAAAAAAAACTTTCAAAATTACAAAACTACCCCTGAGGTTTGAGTTAGTGTTAAAATAATGGGGCTAATTAAAATACTTTTATAATTGAGAATTAGTATTTTGAAAAAAAAAAAAATTTGGCCTAGGAGGGGTAAATGGGTATTATTATTATTATTATTATTATTATTATTATTATTATTATTATTATTATTATTATTATTATTATTATTATTATATTGTTGTTGTTATTTATTTATGTATTCTTATAATTAAACCTTAACCCTATACATAGCGATAATTACCTCCCAGACTTTGACGTATTTCGATTGCGCTGACTGTAGCGTACTCGACGTCTGCTGATTCAAGGGCATATTCGTCATGGAATTGTTGCTATTCCCACCTACAGGCTGCATTCCTGGTGGCATACCCGACGAACCGGGCCCACTCATCAAGTTCTGATTACTATTCATACTCATTCCCGTTTGCACCATTTGTGGGGCCCCGATATTACCCTGGCTCATGCTAGGGACCGTTTGGCCGCCCATACTCACAACCGCTTGTAAATTACTCAAAGGTTGCGATACTACGGTCATAGTAGGAGCCGTAGAAGTAAATGATGCTGAAACCGAGTTTTGACCGACTTGACTGGCCGTCGGCATCGGCATTGGCATTGACCCAGGAATTGATGCGGGGCCCGACGAAACCGAAGGAATTATGGTTTGCGCAGTGGGAGGTACCGAAGATACCATTCCGCTCGATATCACGTTCGAGAGCATAGGTGGGCCGCCCATGGACGGAATCCCGATAGAGGTTCCCACGGCTAGGGCTTGACGGGCTTGGGCCACGTCGTTCAAAATCCTCACGTTTGCCGGTGCGGGCCCAGATGGACGTAAGGTGGGCACAAGGGTTTTCATATCTTGTGCGTTTTCGTTATTTGGAATCGTTTCCTGAGGTGTTGATATCGGCGAGGAGGTCTGTAGGGTTTGAACGGGTTGGGAAGCGGGCCGAGGGACGGACGGCATTTGGGGGAATACGGGGCCTGTCACGGAGGTGATGGGCTCCTGAATAAAATTTTGGAAAATTAAATTACAGCACGGCAGCGGAAAATATTTCCAAACAGTGACTAGAAAACTAAAAGAATCGAGCCTTACCACTTTTACGGTTGCAGGGGGGACGTTTTTTCCAACGGGTACGGGTTGTCGAGCCAAAACGGATCCATTTGCTGAAGAATAAAAGGATTATTATCAGCATAAGTGTTTTTATTTTTCCTCCCCCTCAAACAAAAGGACCAAGTCCTGCATGAAAACTCACCTGCTGGTACAGATACCGAAGGTGGTCCAGAAATGGGAGAAACAGGCGTCACGTCCATCTTGACAGGATTTTGATTTGACGAGGGCAAATTCGTCATTCCAGACCTACTTAACGCAGCACGGCCCTCCATAAAGTTCTCTGAGATAAGGACAAGGAAATGAGGATTCTTAACATTATCCACAGGCGGATCTGCAGCTCGGGGATTGCGCTTTCCCTGATTAACACAGTGATTATAATATCAGCATAGTGTACAGCTCTTCCAGAAAGAAAAGACGTAAAGGGGCAAAAAAGTAGTTTTAGATTCCTCTTTCTTATTTGGGGGGATAATTACAAAAAATAACCCTCAGGTTTAGAGTATTTACAAAAATAAAAAAAATTATAAAACCGGCTAACTTTGAAAATTATAAAAATACTCTTGAGGTTTTGTTACGTTTACATTTTGGCCTAACAGTTAGTTGACCTGACCAAATTTGCAGACATCATCAAATACTTTACAGTTTGTAATATTTACACAAATAGTTGAGGGATGCAAATGTAAACTGCAAGACGTGATGTTGGGATTATTAGTAATATTAAGGAAATTGAGGGGTGCAAGTGTAAAAACATTTGACGAAGTTAGCAATTTCAGCTAAGTGCAGGTGCAAAATGTAAGGCAGAGTGTAACCTCGAGGGTGCTCTTGTGATTTTCAAAGTTAGCTAGGTTTTCTTGTAACTTGCCTGAACAAAATTTCAAGAATTTCAATTATGAGCAAAAGGGAAGTAGAGAATAGTACCGCATTATAGATTGCTTTAAGTTTCGGAAGTTTCTTTGGACAAATAACAGACAAAGAAACAGAAAACTGCAAATAAAATAATCCTCGTTAGATACCGAGTGATATGAAAAATGGATTTCCAGGTAATGCCAGAATGAAGAGGGATTTTTTTTTAAATCAAGTGTACCTGTGCAAATGATTTTGCTAATGCTTCTGCATCAGATAGACGATTATCTGGTTGTGTTTCGATGATGTTCTCGTTCTGCTCCAGATTCTGTGGTTGTGGTCGATACACGGGTGTTGGCAGTGGATAAGGATTGCTAGCAGCTACAAGAATACAATGTCTTTGCCCATCCACATTTTGATTTTGATTTCCGTTAGGGGAAGAGAACATCTGGTGAATGCGACAAATTAGTATACTAGGGATAATTGAAAAAAAAGGGGATTATTACAAAAACTACCCATGGGGTTTGGACAAATTATAAATAATAATAATAATAATAATAATAATAATAATAATAATAATAATAAAGCTAACTTTGAAAATTGCAAAAACCACCCTCTAGGTTACATCCGTCTTTTACATTTTGCACCTGTTGTTAGTGGAGCTAATGGAGATTGATGACACCAGCAAATATTTTTAAAAATTAAACTGCTTAACTTTCTAAATATTACAAATAACCCCAAATCTTCGTCTGACATTTTAGACTTGCATCCCTCAGTTTTCTACGTATCACAAATGGAGAGTTTTTTGTGGGCTATTTGTAATGTTTTGAAAAGTTGAGGCGTAATCGTAAAATATTTGATGACATCAGCAAATTCCGTCAGGTTAACCAACGGTTGGGGCGATGTAAGCGTAATCAAGCCTCAAAGGTGGTTTTTGTAATTATCCCTTAAAAAACTACCCTTGAGATTTAGCCTAGTTACATAAAACTCTAATTCTTTTTCGATATTACAAATACCCCCTTGAAATTTGTAATTACCCGACATATAACCCCTCTCGAGGATGCCAACAAGGGGTACTTGTAATTANAACTCTTATTTCTACGGAAAGGCCAAATATAACCACCGACCATCAAAGCTTCGGCAAGCCCTTCAGCAATTGCAGCATCATTGAAACCACCGCCAGCAAATGGTATAGCTGAGAGCCACCGAAAGAATATATCCATGTCTTTGGTCCAACCACTTCGCTGTACCAGGCAACCTGAACCCAAAAACCCAACTTCATATAATATGCGGGAAAGGGGAAAGTAAACAACGCTCATTCCAAAAAAAGAAAAATGAAGAAACAACGCACCACTGTATGAACCATGAGCATTGAACATGACCAGTGAGAACTCCACCTGTGATGTTGAAAGCTTCTGAATATAATAATAATAATAATAATAATAATAATAATAATAATAATAATAATAATAATAATAATAATACAAAACAATAAAAGTTGAATCAATATTTTGAATAGAACAACATGAATATCAATAAACTGTTGTAAACACTGAAATATTGTCCTTGATGACTAAGATATCAAAATAAGTCAAAATGTCATTTATGTGTACCTGACCTACTGACTCATTTCCGCAAAAGCACCTGCAGGGATTATTAACATATCAACCATAAACTAATTAGGAGTTGAATATAAAACCTGTAGAGCAAATTTACTACAGATCACAAAGGTTTTTGCCAAATTTCCTGCAATCAGCACTTAAAATGCAATACAAGCCTTAGAAATTACACCTTAGCAACTCGAACTTAAGATAAACGATGAAAAACTCACTAATCTGTCTGGTTAAGGTTTGCTTCCACTAATACACCCTTTTCTTCTAACTCACCAAAAATGTGTTTTTTTAACAAGTTAGGTAAAGTCGTTTATTTTAAAATGGGGTCAAAATACAAATTTATTGCTGTACGTATAAGATTAACTTTGTAGAATATAAACTCAGGAATTTCTCCATTTTGGATGTTTATACTAATTTCGGGGAACACATGGTTTTAAAGTTCTGTTCAACCAATCTTTCTTGGCTAAATGGTTTATAATGAATAGAAGTTCAATAGTTTGTATTTATCTCTCTGGAATAACTCTTAAAGGAAAATTCCAGATTCTACTGCACTCTGGAAAGTTTATTTAAATTCTAATTCGTTAATCAGGACAAATAAGCCAAAAAAATCGCCTTTTAATTTTTTGGGTTTAAGTTGCCAAACAAGATAACACAATTTAAAAAATGAGATCAAATTAGCAATGATAATATTATAAAAATAAAACAAAATCAATAACTATACCGTAGGCCTGAATTTACCACAAGAGTTAAATTGTGCAGCATTCATAAATATTATCCAAATATATCAAGTAATTCATTGTATGCACTAATGAGCAAATTCAGCACAATCAAGCATAAACTGCTTACAAAAGACCTTAAAATAAATAAAAACTATATGATCGAGCAAAATACTTTTTTCTATTTCTTTATTAAAAAAATTAAATAAAATCATATTCAGTTTTCACTGTGGAGAAATCAATTTCCCCAATAAGCCACCCCCATAAAACAGACAAAAAAAAAGCAGTGCGAGAGTGAGAGAGAGTACCTAATGATCTTGTCGAGATAATCGGAGACGATTGTTTGCCAGAAGGGTCCAATCGCCGCCGTGCCTTCAACGGCCACGATCAGCTGCTTCGATATCATGTGTTTCCAAGTCGTCGAGCTCAAGAACAAAGTTTGTTTACCACAGTAGCCTCGTAAAGACGATTGGCGTTGATTTGCGTTTCACAGTCTCTAATTAAACCTAATTGATACTTTGCACCCTCAAATTAAAAATCTCACAGATTGTACCCTAAAATCAGTATTTTTTTCGACAGACTAGTGTTCTTGACAGATTGGAACTTCTCGCATATTTAACCCATTAAACTGTTTGTTTGTTTTTTTGTTTGTTTTTTTTTTTAACTGTTTTGTTTTGTTTTGGTCATGTTTTGCTTAACCCCTAACATTATGCATTTCGATCCAATTTTGATTTGGTCAAAGGGACAAATTATTATACATTCCCTTTATTCTCCGTTATCTTTCATTCATTTGTCATTTTCTCGTGTTGAAGAACTGATTATTGCTTAGTCCAAAAA
>BMAC01000357.1:651002-681078 GCA_014905375.1 Phtheirospermum japonicum | reverse complement strand
CAAAAATTATTAAATAATTTTTAAAATTAAATTATAAATTTTATATTTTTGTTATTCATTTTATTCTTTTTCCTAATTTTGTTTATATTATATTATATTTCTTGTAATTTTTGATTTTTTCTAATTAGTTAATAATTTTCTATAATTTAATGGTACTTTTTTGTAGCTATGAATTCATATTTAATTTTATAATATTAGCAAATTTTTGGTTTGTTTTCTATTTTTTTTTGTATTTATTAATAAATATTTGTATTATATTATAATAAAATTGCATTTTTGATTTTGACATATTTATAATCTAAATATATTTAGAAATATAATTATATATATATTATATATTATATATATATATATATATATATATTATATTAATATTTTATTTTATTTTTCAGATTTCTTACACACACACACACACAATATTTTTGTAGTTGTTATTATTATTATTATTATTATTTATATTTTATTAATTCTCTTTTTTATTTTTATATTTATTTAATAATTTTATAGAATCTAATTATGATTTTTTTTTGAGTTAATTTACTTATTTTATGAATTTTCTCTTTATTTTTATTTGATTGTTGAATTTTCAATTTTGTTTCATATTTATTAAATAAATATTTATAGTTTAATTATAAGTTCTTATATTTTTATCTAGATGATATTATTAATATTTTCAATTTTATTTAAAGTATTTGAAAAAATTTATATGTTTTACTTTTGCTTTTTTGGGTTATTCGAATTTATTAACTAATTATTTACATATATTTATATATTTATTTTAAATAATTTTTTATATTTTATATTTTATTAAAAAAATTATATTATTTTTATTTTTCTCAGATCTTATTTATTATTATCTTTACATAAAAATAATTTCCAAAAGAATATTTACATAAATAATTATATAAATAATAAATATGTATACTACAAATAGTAAGTAAAATGGGCGGGAAAGTTTTGAGAAATATTTTTAGAAATGCTAGCCTTTTTATATATAGATATACATATTGATATTGGAGATTCTACAGTGCCGTGACTATACCATTCTTCACTTAATTATAACCATTAGATCATGTTAGGGGGATAAGTAGTGGGTAGATCAATGGATATAAATGTAGGGGGTAAGGGGCATGTTGCATTTACGGCACCGTAGTCATTTCCTATACATATAGATATTAATTCGAGGTTGCCTATTAAACGTAGAAGTATTTGAGTATATATTTATTTACACTTACACCTAATATTAAGTGCTTGTTTGGGAACTCGATTTAAATGGATTTTTTGCAAATAAATTCATTTAAAAAAAAACATGTTTGATGGTTATTTTAAATTGAACTCTTAAAAAAAATAAAAATTCCAAAAGTCCTATGACATTTGAGTTTCTATTCCTACACTTTTGTTTAATGAACTTTTAAAATTATTTTTACCAAACACTTGGCATTATAACAAACACATATTAAAAAATCCATTTAATAAATAAACTTATATGCCAAAAATGTTCAACAATGACTCACTGAAACATAAAATTGAACCACATTAAAATATGCAATACCGATGTATAAGTTGGATAGTGGCTAGGGCTGCAAACGAGTCGAGCGGCTCACGAGCGCTCGCGAGCAGCTCGAGTCAAAGCTCGACTCGAGCTCGGTCAAACTCGAGCTCGAGTCGAGCTCGAGCAGCTCGAGCTCACAAACGAGTCGAGCTCGAGCACCTCACCAATAAGCTCGCGAGCTTGACGAGCAGCTCGATTATGTGTGAATTTACTAAAATACCCTTATTTAATAGTATTAATTACAAAAATACTGTAATTTTATTAGATTTAAAACTAAAAAACTCGAGGCGAGCTCGAGCTTTGTCGAGCCGAGTATTATCGAGTCGATCTCGAGCCGAGCTCGAGCATGCTCATTTCCTTGTCGAGCCGAGCTCGAGCAGCAATCTTTCGAGCTCGAGCTCGAGCACAGATAAAAAACAGTCAATCCTGACTCGAAATCGTGAATGCTCGACTCGTTTCGTTTGCAGCCCTAATAGTGGCCCCACACAGAAGACCATACAAGGAGAAGCGCATCTAAATAATATTTATAACATCGTCCACACAACCAGACTAGTAATCATATATAAAACTATACATGCGTGTATTCAAAAAAGAAAGAAAAAAAGCTCATCATTAAAGAAAGAAAGAAAGAAAAAAAAAATGCAATCACATCAATGTATCATAACATTTAGCGTCTATTCTTCATATTTTGAAATCGTTGCATGATATCCTCATCGCTAATATTTTGAAATATGTCTCTTTCATCAATGTATGTAACCAAATAATCATTCAATAGCCCATCATTATCATCTCTCATTCGGTCGCGTAATGAGCTCTCGATGATTCTCATTCCCGAAAAAGCTCTTTCCACCGTGGCACTTGCTACCGGTAAGATCAACGACAATTTAACTAACAAGTAAACCAATGGAAAAACTATATGCTTTCTTGTAGCAACCATCTTCTGAGCGAGACCTCCTATACCCGCTATTTCACAGAAGCCTTCGTCTAAACGAACATCCAAAATAAAGTTTTCGAGTTGGAATTCGAGTTCATACAGAGCAACGGCAGGAAACTCAGCAGGATAAAATCTTGCAAGGCGAATTAGCTTCTCTTTGTCAAATGCAGCAAATGAGTCACTCGGATCAAAGCATGCCACAGATAAAAGCAATTCTGTGTTCACTTCATCAAAACGATGATTTAGCTCTCGAGCTTGCAAGTCAATCACAGAACAAAATAGCTCGACTCGGTAATGATGAAGATTAGTAGTAGTGAGCCTTTCAATTTTACGCCTCGCGTATGCATCTTCCATATTCAGCACGATTATCTCGTGTTTGTTGCAAAACTTGGAAATCTCAGCCAACAAATCCTCCCAACCATTCTCTCTCATTGCTTGCAAACGAATTTTTGATACTTTAACAAGACTCACTGCATTAACAATATCTCGATCCTTTCTTTCCAGAACTTGAGACAATTCGCGCGTGATTCCCAAAAGTCTCCTCATGAGATGTAAAACGAAAACAAACTCAAACCGATTCACAATCTCTAGCAAATCAATGGCTTCTGCTCTCTGTGTATCATCATTACCATTCTCCCCAACATACTCGAGAACATCAACAACAGAAGCAAATAGATGCACCAAGTTAATGAGAGTGCCGTAATGGGATCCCGATCGCATGACATCATCATTTACAATTCCTTCCATGACTTCTCTATTTGCTTTTCTCGAAGCATATCTCCGCGATTACAAGAACCTCCAACAACTTTACGTAAACGTGTAATAGTATTGAAAAAAGAACCGATGCTCGTATGTTTTTTAGCAACGGAAACAAGTGTGAGCTCGAGTTGATGAGCAAACCTATGGACATAGTGAGCATTAGGGTTTTTCTTACGTATCAAACTCTTTAATCCGTTGAATTCGCCTCTCATATTGCTGGCTCCATCATAACTTTGACCTCTCAAACTAGAAATGCTCAAGCCATGAGTCAAGAACAAAGAAAGAATGCCTTTCTCGAGCGAGGCTGCAGTTATGCCACTAACATGCACAAGACCAAGAAAACGCTCAATCACACATCCACTCTTATTCACATAACGTATAACTACCCCGATTTGCTCTACATCCCGACACTCATCAACTAAAATAGAGAAAAAATCACCTCCAAGATCCTTTATGATAGCGTTTGTCGTCTCAACTGCACATGCATTCATAAGATCCTTTTGAGTATCAGAAGATATGTGTTTGAGATTTCCAGGCGCATTATTCAATACAACTTTATTGATTTCCTCATTATAAGAAGCAATAACTTTCAGAAGTTCAATGAGAATCCCTTGATTTAAAAATCCTTCCGATTCATCATTTCCTCGAAAAAGTAATCCTTGCATAATTAGATAGCGCAAACAAACAATTGATGCATTTAATCTGCAACGACAATCAATTTTCGACGATTTTGATACTTCTTCAAAAGAGATATCTGGTTCATCATTTCCTCTAAATTTACGCTTTCGATTTCCATCCGTCGTTTGATGAAAATCAAGCTCACGGGGTTGACATGGACCTTTTAATAAGTAAGCTCTACGCACCTGTGCAATTAAGTTAGGTGGATAGCTTATTATGTTGGGTCTTAGACCTGAATCACTCGGAAGATTTTTCAAATCAACCTCAAGAGCATCTTGGCTTGATAATATTTTGCCTTGATTAGATGATACTTGTTGAGCAACTGAAGGTGCATTGACCGACGATGATGACTCCTCGATGATAGGTGGTACTCTTTCATAAAAATGTTTCTAGAGAAAGTGCAAAAAAAAATATATATATATATAATCAAGAGCAAATATAGCTTAACCAAACACTTATATATTAACTACAAACTGTATCAAATTACCAACAAGCAGCCCCCTTTTTAATACATTTTGTACCTTAATTCCAATGGATAAAAACTAAACATTATTAATTACAGAAAATACATAGCAAATCCACAAGTTGAATAAAACACAGAAATTTATTCTGCAATGGCTCTTTCCATGCCTTGGTTTCGAATTTAATACAACAACATATATGCTTGTAAAAGCCACATAGGTAAATTAAACTAGTGAAAACTCAATCAAATGAAAATTTACTAACCTGAAAAGGGAATTTTGGACAAACATACACTTACGAAGAAGCTATTCCATTTTTGTATCCCGCATAATTACAGAAACTACTCCTGACATGCCTGATTACGAAAATAATAAAGCTAAATAGTGTCTTACCCCGGGAAACAATTTTCCAATCAAACGGTATACTTTATCTGAAACTCCAAGCAGCAATGTCTGGGATGGTAACTGTACTACCGCACACTGAGAATTTTACATGCAACCGAGAATATGAGAATCGTATTCAAACCATCACTTTCATTGTTTCTATGGTCTATTTGCGGTTTTTAAATGCAAAAGGAATTAAGGTTAGATATTTAATGACTTACTAGCTTCTTTTCTTGCAGCTGCTCAAGAAACCCATGCTTATCCATCGCACGAAAAACTAGAAAATCAGCCTTCCCAACATATTGCCTAGCATAATTTACAGAGAACTCAAATTTATACATGAAATTTTAATTACAATTAAGATTTTTATTTTTTTGGATACAATCGATAAAATCATGAAAGAATTATTATCTTCACTAGGGAGATATTACTTGTTATTCATATAGTCCTGAGATATCAGGCGTACTATCTGCATCGTTGGAGGCCAATTTGCAGCAAGCCTGGAAGAAGGGATACAAGTCACGAAAAATTAAAGCATGCAAAAGAATATGCAAAAATCCTAAAGCACAAAGTAAAGCATCAGTAGAAAATTAGTCGTACGTCTCAGAAGCTGATACACTTCTGTATCCCTGGCACCAGAAAATAGAATATAAGCACCCAAAAAAAAGGTAAAATGAGCAAAAAGCTAATTATCAGAGAAATCATACATCATATAATATATTAATATGCCATAATTATTCCTGCTAAAAAATTATATAAAATAAATTTCAATAATTACACTCCTTTTTGTGCATACCTCCAGTCTGGTAATGAAAACAGGCTGGCCTCGTCGCTGTCCATAATAGCTTCCCTGAATCGAGTAGTATGATTTTTAGAACGGTTTATAATTAAACTAATTGCAGTAGATGTTTCGAGATTTTAGGGGTAGTTTTTTTAATTAAAACCCTGTCAATAACAATAATTACCTCCCACACTTTGGCGTATTTTGATTTTGCCGAGTTTTGAGCAACCTGGCCAGCCGTGACGCACGATGAAACTGAAGAAATTACAGCTTGTGCTGGAGGCGCTGACGATACAATTCCAACCATAGACGGAAGCCCAATAGAACTTCCTACGGCTAGGGCTTGATGGGCTTGGGCCACATCGTTCAAAATCCTCATGGGACGCAAGGTGGGTGCTAGAGATTTCATATCTTGGACGTTTTCATTATCCAGAATCATTTCCTGAGATGTTGATATCGGTGGTTGAGAAGTGGATCTAGGAACAAACCACATTTGAGGAAATGCGGAGCCGGTTGCAGATGTGGTGGGCTCCTGAACAAATTTTAGAAGATTAAATTACAGCACAGATGCGGGGGGAAAAATTCGAGCCTTACCACTTTTACAGTCACATCCATCTTGACATGGTTTTGATTTGACAAAGGCAAATTCGTCATTGCAGACCTACTTAACGCAGCACGGGCTTCCATAAAACCCTCTGAGATGAGGACAAGGAAATGAGGGTTCTTAACATTATCCAAAGGCGGATCTGGAGCTCGGGGATTGCGCTTTCCCTGATCAACACGTTGATTATAAATAGTAATTATGTCTAAACAAAATTTCAAAAAGTTCAATTATGACTTCAGAGAAGTAGGAAATAGTACCGCGTTATAGATTGCTCTAAGTTTTGGAAGCTTCTTTGGACAAATAATAGACAGAGAAATAGCACACTGCATATAAAAGAAATCATCCTTAGATGCCGAGCAATGGAATTGATTTAGAAGTAAAAGCAGAATGAGAAGGGATTATTTTTACCGAGTACCTGTGCAAATGACTTTGCTACTGCCTCTGCATCAGATAGGCGATTATCTGGTTGTGTTTCGATGATATTCTCGCTCTGCTCCAGATTCTGTGGTTGTGGGTAAGGATTGCAACCTGCAGCTACAAGAACACAGTGTTTTTGCCCATCCACATTTTGATTCTGGTTTCCATCAGGGAAAGAGAACATCTGGTGAATAAGATGAAAATCATACGTTCATGAAGCGCATGAAGCATATAGCAAATGGACAATAAGCACAGAAAAAAAGAAATGTTAAAAAAAACTGATCCTAAAATTATTTATAGAGATAATTAAAAAAAGGGAAAAACTATCCATCAGGTTTGATCAAATTATTTAAATATATATATATATATAGCTTTGAAAATTACAAACACCACCCTTGCATCCGTCTTTACAGTTTTTGCACCTGCCGTTAGTGGAACTAACGGAAATTGGTGACATCATCATTTTTTTTTTTTACAATTACACCCTCAACTTTTCAAAATATAACAGAAACCCCAAAAATTTTGTCTTACATTTTACATTTAAATTCCTCAATTTTTTAAGTATTACAAATAGTCAGATAAAAAGTTTGAGTTATATGTAATATAATGAAAAGTTGAGGGATGTAATTGTAAAATATTTGATGAAAGCAGAATCAAGCCTCAAAGTCAAAGGTAGTTTTAGTAATTTTCAAAGTCAAGCCATTTTATTTAATAAACACCAAAAAATGCAGGAGTAGTTTTTGCAACTATCCCTTAGAACTAATTTTCTTGATTGATTTTATAACTGGACCTTTTTTCCTTTTCTAATGCACAGAGGTTAGCAATCAGATGTTGGNGTCACACAAACACCCCCTTGAGATTTTGTATTTACCAATAAAATACCTCCTCTTGAGAGTACCAACATCAAGGAGGTATCAGATTTGTAATTTTAAAAGATAACTGGGTCTTTTTGTAATTAGGTTAAATCTCAAGTTTTTTTGGCAACTAACTCTTATTTCTACAGAAAAGCCAAATATCACAACAGACCGTCAAAGCTTTGGCAAGCCCTTCAGCAATCGCAGCATCATTGAAACCACCAACTGCAAATGGTATAGCTGAGAGCCACTGAAAGAATATATCCATGTCTTTGGTCCAACCACTCCATTGTACAAGGCAACCTGAACCCAGAAACCCAAGTTCAGCTAAAGTAGCCATCGTTTAATCCCAAAAAAAAAAAGAGGTCAAGAAAATACGCACCACTGTATGAATCATGAGCACTAAACATGATCAGTGAGAGCTCAACCTGGGATGTTGAAAGCTTCTGAATATAATAATAATAATAATAATAATAATAATAATAATAATAATAATAATAATAATAATAATAGTAGTAGTAGTAGTAGTAATAATAATAATAATGATAATAATAATAATAATAATAATAATAATAATAATAATAGTAACAACAACAATAATAGCAATAATAGTAGTAGTAGTAGTAATAATAATAAACGACTGCCATTATTCGTATCAAACCAATAACGATTCATACAAGCTAAATCTTCTAATCGATAATTAGGCCAAAGAAAAAGCTTTAATTTCATTAATTGATTTTTCTCTTTATCAAGATGATTATTGTCATGTGAAACTTGGGCGCTGTTTTTAGGTTCTTTTCGTTCTAAAATAATAATAATAATAATAATAATAATAAAAGTTGAACAAAATGTTTAGTTTCAACATCTTGAATAAAACAAAATGAATATCAAAAACTGTTGTAAACACTGAAATCTTGTCCTTGATGAATGGAGAAAATATCAATATGAAGAAATAAGAATGTAATTTATGTGTACCTGACCCACTGACTCATTTCCGCAAAAGCATCTGCAGAGATTATTAACAGATGAACCCAAAAACAAATTAGGAGCTGGATATACAACCAAAATGCTCGTTTCATGACAAATTATGTAACTGTATTTATATGACTAGCTTTGAACAGAAAATCGGAGTCTTCTCCATTTTTAATGTTCAATTAATCGGGGAACACATGGTTATACAATTATTCTTAACCAAAGTTTCTTGGTAAAATAAACTGTATATACTGAATACAAGCTCTATAGACCATTGTTTGTATTTATAATTCCAGCTAATCACTCTACTGCACTCTGGAAAATTTATTTAACTTCTAATTCACTAATCAGGACAAATAATCAAAAATTCACTTCATTTTTTGGTTTAAATAGCCAAAGAAGATAACACAACTAAGAAAATGAGATCAAAACTGCAATGATGATAAAAAGATCAATATAAACACTGTAGACCTGGATTTACTACAGGAGCTAATTTAAAAAAAAACAATAAATGAAATTGTGCACCATCAAAATCGAAGCAGCATTCAAAAATATTATCCAATATACCAAACAATTCATTATATGCAGTTAAGCATTAATGAACACATTCAACATAATCAAGATTAAACTGCTTACAAAAGACCTTACAATAAATAAAAACTAAATAATCGAGCAAAATGCTTCTTTTGTTTATTAAAAATATAACATAAAATCATATTCAGTTTTCATTGTAGAAAATCGATTTCCCCAATAATCAGCTATTCAACAGATAAAGGTGAAAAGTCTCGAGCAAGCACTAACTTTAATAGACTCATAGTCAAAAACACGTAGTAAAAGTGCGAGTGTGTGAGAGAGTACCTAATGATCTTGTCGAGGTAATCGGAGACGATTGTTTGCCACAAGGTCCCAATCGCCGCCGTGCCTTCAACGGCCACGATCAGCTGCTTCGGTATCATGTGTTCGTAGAAATTCCTGCCTCAATCGATCTAAGTCGTCGAACTCTGTATCAAAGTTTGTTTACCACAGTACCTACCTCGTAAAGAAAATTGGCGTTAATTGCGTTTTACACCTTGTAATTTAATCAATTTGACAAATTGCATCATCAAAATATTATTGTTGCAGATTGTACCCTCAAAAGTCAAAACAGTACTTTCTCTATTATTTCATCCGTCTCGCAGGATAGCACATTTTCACTTATACAAATACTAGTTTAATACTCGTGTATTACACGGTTTATCAAAAGATAAATATAAAAAATATTTGTGATAATTATAAATTTTTATGTAAAATGAGAAATTCAAATGATGTATTCTCAACTCTTGCCTCGTACATGTCTAATTTATTTATTAATTATTATAATTATTAAATTTTTGTTTTCATGCTTAGATTCAATTCGTTAATGATTTATTTACATACTTATAAAAATTCAAAAGAATTCACATTCTAAACCCGTGCCTAATCTCTACTTACTAATTATTATTACGTTATTTTGTATTTTAATGTTTAGATTAAATTCATTAATAATATTACTTACATACTTTGAAAACATAAACGGATGTCATACTCTCAACTCGTGTCGCATTGTATCCATATCTAATCAATATTTAATAATAATGGGGAAACCCGCATAAAACTGAGCTTGAAAAAATATAAAATATACAACACCCGCGTGTTACATGTGAATATGTGATATAAAATATTATATTTATAAGACACTGATAATTCTATTGAAAAAATATCATGCATCTAACTTGTAGTATATGTAATATTATTTTAATTTCTTTTTTTTTTTTCTGTGTAAGATACTAATTTGTTCGTGCAAATATATAATATATATGTATCAATGCATTATATTTTAATTAGATAAAAAGATATAGAATATAAATATAAAATATACAACATCCGCGTGTTACATGTGAATATGTGATATAAAATATTAAATTTATAAGACACTGATAATTCTATTAAAAAAATATCGTGCATCTAACTTGTAGTATATGTAGTATTATTTCAATTTATTTATTTTCTGCGTAAGATACTAATTTGTTCGTGCAGATATATAATATATATGTATCAATGCATTATATTTGAATTAGATAAAAAGATTTAGAATATATTTAATATTTATTTTTTTGGACATAATAATTTATTATTAGTATTAGTATTAATTAGTATTACGTTATCTTTTTTGTTTCACTTTGTTTTTATTTTTTGTTTGGTGTAACAATAGTTTTTCAAATATATTTTTAATTTATTATATTGGGATTAGATAAAAAAAATTTTAAGTTTATATTTTAATATTTATTTTCCTTTTGTAATAACTTTATATAACGCATATTTTTCTTATATCAATATTTAGAATTATAATAAAATTATTTTAAATTTTATTGTAAATAAAAATTAATTCAACTTATATATTGTTTTTTCTAATTAGATATAAATTTTTTATATTTTTATATTAGAAGAATAAAAGTAAGATATTGAATTGGACAAAATATATTAAAGAAAGTATTATAGTAGGTAAGATGTAATAAAAGAAAAACATTGAATTAGGCAAAATATAATATTAGGAAAGTATTAAAGTAGGTAAATATATAAAAAAGAAAATACTAAATTAGGTTAATATTAGGCTCGGATGACACCGAAGCACCAAATTTTTTTCCAAAGCTAACGAAGCATGGGAAGCAAACACATAAGATAGGAAGATTTTGCATTAATATATAGAGGAGATTAAGAAAAAAATAGTTAATATAGTTGAAACGTTAAATCTTACCCACAAATTTTAAGGAATTTCTAGGCACAATTCCTCACTTAGTGGGATGCATTTATAACCATTAGATCAATTTTAAACTTTCTAAATTAAAATATCCATGGTTGTAAATGCAGGGGGTATGGTGCCCTTAAGGGCACCGTAGAGTTTTCCCAATTTTTAATTATACTCTTGATTTTAACACGAATGACTCATTAATTGTTAATATCAAAGTGAATGAAAATTGTGCTATAATTTAGGACTAAAAAGAAAAAATATGCTATAAACGGATGAAGTATAAACATGGCAAAACAAAAAAAAAAAAAAAAACGTTTGAACATTTTACGACAGTCCAATCGATATTTTTACAAATTGTAAAATCAACGATTGAATCATTATTATTTCTTTGAATTGTTAAAACAATAATCCTATATGTTAAAATAAGTTTTTCTGAAAACATCATATCAATATTTTTCACATAAAATGTTAAATGTTAAAACACTAACATTTTTATATGAAGTAATTTCTTGTACTAGATTTACAATCGATGACCCAACCCTCTCCACTAAGAGACGCCTTTTCGAATAAACTCACGAGGCTCAAGCGAAGCGAAAGCAAGCAATGCCTCTTTGGGCGGAAGAAAGTCCATTTCATGTAGCTTTTAGATTTTGATGAAACGATGAAAAAAGGTTGGCATTTACAAAACACTGAAATATGAATTTGTTTCTCAACTAAATACTGAGATATGAATAAGAGAACCCTGAATTCTACCGTCTCTCCTTCGTCTCTCTTTTATATCTATTCCTTATACTTTTTCTTTTACACGTTATTAGCACGATCCTCTGACCTATTGAGAGTGATAGAGAATAAGCTTTCATAATCAAAGTAACAATTTCACAATTTTCGTAGGTCGAAAATTTAACTGCGCTGTAAATTTGAAAAATCGTTTTCTCACGTTTCTCCTGCTGGATCGTGTTACAATTCTCACAGCACCATCAAAACCTTTTGAATTATGTCCTGAACGGTGGATATTGGATTCGAAAATACGAAAAAATATATATATATAATTTCGAACAAAGCAGGTTTTGTTTTTAAAATTTTATGTGCAGCGTTTTTAAAAAAATATATCTCACAATAGAACCGTTGGATCAAATCAAATTTTTGATATGTTTTTACAACCATATACAAGTTCAATATGAATGGTGGAGATTTGAATATGATGTCTGAAGAATCCGATAATGAATTTTGAATAGAGCTGATCCTGTTTCTCGAAACTGTCTGCCAAGCTTATTTTAAAAATCCAATTACGCACAATCTAACCGTTGAATGAAGTTGAATTTTATATATATTACTCAAAACATGTAGAGGTTGAATATTTACAGTGGAGATCGGATTTGAAGTTTTGTATAATCCGAAACCTAAAAATAAGTTAGGAAAGAATCATGACTTTCCTCCAAGGTAACTCAAATTACCCTATTAGTTATTAAATGCAATTAATAAATATTTGGCAATATATATATATAGAATCTTATGTATTATTGTGAATGTATATTTATATATGTTACCTATGATTATATGCATGTGATGTTATGTGCAATATTGACAAACATTAAATTTTGTAATACTTTAATGATACTTTAATGCTATTCATATAGTACATAATATATTATTACTTATACTTTTAGATGATTTATAAAAAATCGTAAATAGAGTTATTTACACGATTAGATGAGAGATTGATCATGACTTTTCCAATATGTTTAGTTAATCATGAATTTCGATGAATTGATAGATTTCATGTATGTTGATCATGAATTTCGATGAATTGATAGATTCATATATGTTGGTGATTCTCTTCTAGTTGATTTTATAAGCTACTTTCAATGTATGTATCATTGATTGTATATTTGAGTATTTTCATGATAATGAAAGTTCACGAACGATAACAAATTGTGTAAATAAGTCTTGTGATAAAGTATATTAACATGATATCAAAGAAAGATTATGACATACTTCTAATTCATTATCTAAAGAAATTGATTAAACTAACCCAATCCAAACACAATTTAATATACTCAAAAGAAATTGAGTACTACCATTATTCGTTTGATGTGGAAACTAGAATAACTACAATTCCACAATAATATCACCCATCAACCCCTAATTGACAAAGAATCGTCAAACTTAGTCAAAGTCAATTCTCTTATGAACCCGAGAATTCATATTGACCTCAAATCTTATATTGGAATTATATGTAATTTCAAAATCTCAATAAATTCTGGATGTACTCTAAATGAATATTTTGAGAATTTTATGAAACACTACTTTCAAGCCTAAGGATTTAGTGAAAATAAATTGGTTTGCTTTCTAAAAAGGGTAAATGACTTTGATATGTTGCGACTAAAAACATGTCTTACCATATGTGAAAAAGAAGGTCACTTTAAATGACAATAATAAATTGAGAGATACGACCTCACTCTATTTTTTTTCCACTTGAGAAAACATAATGATACACTTGTATAATATTAATTATGATAGTGAGTCGTTAAGAGACATGACATTATTATTCATAATACCAATGTTAGACCTCTAGATAAAGAAGTTTCTTGAGGCTAACCATGATCGATTTGAATAGTGAAAATAATCTCAATGTAAAGGTGAAGAGACATGTTGATCCCTACCTATATGGGAATAATGAACCACAAGGTAAGATATGTAAGAGTTCGTGATATTTATTGGTCATGGTAAAAGTCACGGAGGTTCCCCCAATAACCTTTCTTAGTCAATAGATATCCTCTATTTTGATTGATGAAAGTATAACCAATCATTCACATTAGACTATTGTATTTGGTCTTAAAATTTATTTCGAGTTAGAAATATTTGATATGACCTGATTTAATTATTTTTTTCTTATTGGTAAATTTTGTATTTCATTCTAAAGCATTGAATGTACTTGAGTTTATTTACCACACATTCACATACAAGGTTAATGAGAAAATTATTAGATATAATGTAACATATCTAGTAAATAATGTAAAATATTTGAATAAAAATTATTTCATTCATCTCTGGAGGAATGTGAGAGTTTGTCGAGGAATAGACAATATTATTCACTTAATTGATATTTATATGTGACAAAGTCTTGAGGCCTGGTGGCACATTGATTAAAGTCATAAAAGCTCATTATGGACCAAGAGCGAACGAACCTTGTTAAGTTTGATGATATCCATGTTGATGATTATCACTAAGAAGTACATTATGAGAATGGAATTATACTTTTAATTTATGGTTTTAGAGTTAATCTAGTAATTTTACTTTACTACTTTTTGATCATTGAATCATAAGATATGACCAACAAAGAACTTTTGGACATTGACTCATTCAAATTTTGACACGACTGGCATGGATTCTTTGGTCGTCGTGATATGATGGTCCATATTTTAAGAAATTAATATGGACATCTTTTATTTTGAGTGAAACACAAAATGAGATAGAAATTTGATGCACAGTATAATGTCGAACTAATGTTGTTCAATTGCAAATAGTGCATTCTAAAGTACAAGGAGCAACTACATACATTCATATCTCAAATATACATCACTCATTTTTTCAAAACTCGTTCATTAGCAAAATTGTATGATTGAGACCTGCATATACTAGGGATACAAAGTATAATATTCCATTCTTATAATTGATAATTGGTAATACATGTGGACATAACCATTCTAAATGCGGATCATTCAAGTATTTTATAGTTTTGGTCGATGTTTCGGCACATATTGTCCATAAAAATATTGCATTTGCAAAACTTCTAGCACATTTAATATGATTGAGGACTCACCACTCTTATAGAGCACCTAAACTCATAATGCTAGAGAGTTACATCAAAAGGATTTGATGTCTGTTGCATTTTAATCAAGATCGATGTAATGCATCTTGTACCCTAATGTGCATATATAATAAGGTCTCAAAGAAGACACCGTCGAAAAGAATATAGATGGTGGATAAGACAATATTTATGCGCACTCATATATTTGTCTCCGCACAAAGTTATGCAATATTGCACGCAACTCTTATTTATTCGTTTATGAATCCCTGCTAACCAGATATTTTGCATACCAGTTGGTAACTGGTTATAAGCTTGATAATTCATATCTACGCATATTTGATTAAGTATTTATATTGGATATGAATCTCCAACAGTCATCCGCTATTTGAAACCTTTGACAGACGATCTCTTTCTCGCTAAATTAGCGAATTTATCATTCTAATGACAGTCTTTCCATCGTTAGGGGGAGATAAGAAAAGGTATTTTCTAATGGAACGACAAGAATAGTTTCATACTATGTCTCATTATGATCCCCACATTTCACAATGTAACGTGAAAGTAAAGTAACGTGAACAATTGATCTTCAAAGTATAGAAGACTCAATTTCTAAAGTGACGAGATCGAATATATACCAGTTGCAAATGTGTCTGTAAGATTTAAAGTCCCCATAAAGGTCACATTATCGCAGATTAAGACATTGCAACTATACTTAGTGGAGGTGGAGGTGGAGGTGTGGTTGAGGTCGTGACTCCCAAAAGGAACAAGGGGAGGACACTTGGTTCGATCAATACTCGCCCAAGGAATAAGAGGGCATGTATGGCACAACTTCAATTGATCATCAATGAAGATAATTCCTCTCATGAGATTATCTCTGGTTATACTTATGTCCATGAATCATTACTGGAGGACGCTCCGGTGTTTAATATGATTCCATATAATAAAGAAACCTCAATGTGCTATGAGAGTTTATATAAATTGATGAAAATATTTTCCACACACATTGATGATGTATACACTGTTGCTCAAGGAATCATATAACATGATGATATTGAGCCACGCTCTATTGAAATTTTAATATTGAGCAAATTGACTTAATTCTAACGAATCAATTCAGGTAGAACTAGATTCACTGACAACAAGACAGGTGTTTGGTCTGGTAGTGCTAACCTCACAAAGTGTAAAGCCTGTAGCACATAAACAAAGTTTTATCAGAAAGCGCAATGAGAAAAATAAAGTCATGAGATGCAAATCTATACTTGAAGCACAAAGTTTCTCAATACGCCCTGTAATTGATTATGGGGATATGTACTCTCCCATAATAGATGTTATAATTCCAAAGAACCGAGAATGCATCTTATACCTGTGGTTACATCATATCTCTATGGGAATCGTGATTTATATATATATATACACGAAAGTGCTTGCTGGCCTTTCATTGCCAAGGCAAGTGACTCTAAGCCACGGAGTGCATTTGCAATTAAATTAAAACACTCACTTTATGGATTGAAACAATCCAGATGGATGTGGTATAACCGTCTAAGTGACTATAGGGAAAAAATAATCTATGCCCTTGCGTATTTATAAATAAAATAAGTTTCAAAATTGCGATTATGATTGTATATGTCTATGAAAGGAACATAATATACACTCTTAATGAAATAAGAGATATCGCTAGTTATTTGAAATTTTAATTTGAGATAATGCATCATAGGAAAACTTGGTCATGTTAAGGCTTTAAAATAAAACCGAGTTTGTAGAATACTAAATTCTACAGTTTGCATATATCCAAAAGATGATCAGACAATTAAATATGGACAAGTGCAATATGTTAGCACTCCTGTGACTGGTCAAAGTGAAGATATAAGGAAATATCAATTTCGTCAATGGAATGACAAAGAACTGGTGGAGCTGAAATTCTCTACCTACGTACAATATGCGCATTATTGTACCATTACTAATACACTTGACCAAATATTACTTTCTCAAAATTGTTATCTTGATTTAACTCAAGAAAGCGCAATGTCACTGGAATGGAATCAAAATGTAATTTGATACCTAAAATAAACCATTGACGCGAATTTAGTTTTTTCATTCATAAATATAATTGGGACTGCAGATGGTCTTGTAATCCCTATAGAAAATGTTGAGTTTACTTCCTACTGTGAAACACCAAATAGTATTGTTGATGTTGGTTACTCATTCGATCCATGTAAAGAGATCATTATCATACATGTAGTAGTTTGTGAGTATCACCGATAAATGTTATGATCATTCATATATTTGATAATAGTGGCTACTCTATCACTGAAGAAAATGTGATAATATGAGTAATATCACCACAACTCTTCTACAACCAACAACTATGCACTTTCTCAAGAATCAAGTAAATTGAGGAAGTGGAGACTTTCAAGATTCTCTTGATAGATGTACATATCAAAGAGAGGTGTACACTTTAGGGGGAGTCTCAACATAGGTGTGTTGTACTCTTTTTCCGTAGACCAAGATTTATTTTTCCTATTGGATTTTGTTACTTGGCAAGGTTTTAACGAGGCAACAATAAAATACCATTTGACCCATTGACTTGGCACAGGGGGGGTGTTGAAGGAAAAACACATTTAGTGTGCCTTCGTCAACAAGTAACTGATGAAGGACAGTTTAGGTATTTATTATCTTTATGTATTATGGAAATATGTAATTGATACCCTATATAAAGAGAGTCTTTGATGAATAAGAGACCTCTAATTTCTACCATCTCCTTTGTCTCTCTTTTATATATTCTCCTTATGCTTTTCCTTTTACAAGATTTACCTTTTATAGTGTTTACAAAAACTCGCAACATAAGTCAAATGATAAATAATTATTAATTTCACTTATTTTCCCTCATCTTTCTTTCATGGGCAGGACTCTTGTTAGTCCAAATTAACGGGTCTCTACCGTTAGACTGGGTTAAACCCGTATCCAATTTAATTCTTATATTTAAATGAATTTATACAGAAAATATGTGAGATTTGGCATGTTTCTCCATCTCAGACAGCAAACCTTCGGCCCGCTCAAACCTCCATCACCATCTTTCATCGGCCGTTTCTCTACGCCGGTAAGCCGTCGTCAGTCTTTAATTACTCGAATTTGCATCTCCATCGGCGCATTTCATACATCTTCGAACCGCGAATCTGCATCTCCATCGGCGCATCTCCCATCTCCATCTTCATCAGCCGTTTCTCTTCGCCACCGCTGTCAGCCTTCAATTTCTGTAGAAAAATCGCCGCTGTCAGCCTCTCGTCGTGGAAAAATAGCAGTACCAGGTAAACAACTTCTTCAACAATCAATTTTATTTTGACCTAATTGTATCAATTTGGTTTCGACCTAATTCTGAAGTTTTTTGTAATTGTTCGCAGGTTTTGGACAATGTTACAACTATAGAAGGAAATTGAAGACGAGATGGGTGATTTAGGACTTTACATGGGCAAAAAATCCAATGTAGACGAAGGTAATATAGTATTGGTCTTAGAACTATGATGTATTGGTCTTTCTGACTGCATTGTACTTGTTTTTGTTGTTTTGTTATGTCGAAATATTCACAGTAAAACATCAGTGGTCTTGTCTTAAACTATGAGTTATTATTCCATTATTGTATTGGTTTTTGGAATATTATGTATTGGCTTTTTGGTGCGATGTATTGTTATTCTGATTGCATGATATTTATTTTTTGGGGATTAATTTTGTTATTCAATTAAGGGGCTGTGATAATTCATGATTCTAGTGATGAAGAAGGTGGAAGTAACAATAATAATGAATCGATAAATAATATTTTGTTGAATGATGAAGGTATGAAACTATTCTGGTTGCATGATATTATTTCTAAATAATATTTGTTTTACATTTTGATATTTTCCATTTTTTATATTTAGGTGATACCACAAATTTGTGTGGTTCTCTTATTGGTGTAAAGAGGAAGAATTTTGAAGCATATATGAGTTGTATTGTGGCCATGCACGCCAAGTTGGTTTTAGTATTTGGAAAACAAAAACAAGGGTGAATGTTGATAAGATAATAATTGAAAAGAATTATGTGTGTTCCTCTCAAGGAATTAAGCGATCTAGCACCTCCGGTTTGACAAAACAGAATCATATAACAAGAACTAGTTGTAAAGCGTCGTTGAGAGCAAGATTAAATAAGCAGGATGTATTCACATTGAATGGTGTAAATTGGTATTTTGATAGTGTGATATTTATTTGCTGATATCTTCATGTTTTATGGTATTTCCTGCTTGTATTTGATAAGTGTATTGGTTTTTGTATTAAAGCGTATTGGCTTTCTGTTCAATCGTATTGGTTTATATATTTGCAGTGTGTTCGGAAATGATGCGGACCAAAATGTCCATACGTAATATTATTTGATATATGAGGTTATTTGTGGTAAGCGACCTCATTTCCTGGAGAGGGTGTTCCTCTGAGAGGTGAGCGAGCTGAGTGGTTTCAGTGGAAGAGTAAACGAGTTGGTTTGTGTAAAGTAGCGACCTGTAATATGTGGATGAGTTCTCATATAGGGTCGTGACCTCTTGTGGCTTGAGCTGTGTACTTGAACTCGGTTATGGGCTTTGTGAATATCAAGCCTGCGGGCTTAATATGAGTGGTGTATGAGGTATTGGTGGACTGTATGGAAAGAATAATGGGCACAGGCCTATTTTATTAATTTAATGAGAGGTTCATTATTTATGAGAACTTGCTATATAGGAGGAATCCTAATTCTGAGACAGTTGTGGAATTATGGTAGGAGAAGGTAACCCTGACTTGGAGGGCACTCCTCTTATCTCTATAAAAGGAGGAGCATACCTCTCATTATTCTAAGCCTATGATATCATAATTGCATCTTGTATGATTTGAGTGAAGGGATTGCGTATTGATTTCGTTTATGGACTTAAGCATCGGAGGGTCTTAACGGGTTGGGGGGTGGGGACTTCAACCAGTTCGAGGCGCTGTTTTGCAGGACCAGCGAGGTCTCTAGGAGGTTCGTTAAAAGCTTGGCAGGTCGCTGTGACGTATTCAAGATCTACTTCAGGTCGCTGACCTCTTTTGAGGTTAGTACCCCCTTTATTTGGTAGTCCAACTTTTTGAACTCATCAAATTGGCGCCGTCTGTGGGAAAGAGGGACATCGAGTCCTTAAGCGAAAGACGTGAGGTACACAATTTTCGTAAGCATAAAATCTGACTGCGCAATAAATTTAAAAAATCGTTTTCTAGTGTTTTAACCGTTGGATCGTATTAAAATTTCTACACAACCTCAAGGACCTTTTGAATTTCGTTTCGAACGGTGGAGATCGTATTTTAGGTGTGAGGTAATATATATAGATTTTCGAATGAAGCAGATTTTATTTTCGGAAAATCCTGCGCAGCGTTTTTCAAAATACGATTATGCATAATTCAACCGTTGGATCAAGCCACAAATTGGATATGTTATTCTAAACATATTGAAGTTAAATCTGAGCGGTGGAGATTCGATTTTGAGTTCGGAAGGTTTTGAAGATTTGTGAGCACGAGTAATGGTTATGATGCTTGCGTTTTATTTATTAATTATTTTTATGATCATATACTAACGGACTGAGCAAGGTCTATTTGTTGAAATTGTATTGATTTTTGAGGGTTATTCTATGTGTTTCCTGGACTTAACCCGGGAATGGTCAACGCAAACAAACGCGATGAGGTCGCGTGTCCAAATATTCAAGGTTAATTTATTTTGTTGCTCGGAGTCTAAGACGATGAGGTCGCGCATCAATCGAACGCAAAAAAAATTGAGGATAAAGTTAATGGGGTTTGATTTATTTTGCGCCCCAAAATATGAGGTGAAGAGGTCGCGTATGAATCAAACGCAACAAAATCATCAAAAATCGAGATAAGTATTTATTTTATTTTAGATGTATTTAAATGAGGATGGTATGGTTTGGTTGATTGATGTGGTTGTCATATGGAATACTTGCTTATTGACTTGATTTACATGGGGATAGACTTATGGTTTATTTGATTTAATAGAGATAAACGTATGGTTTATGTGATTATATAAAATATTAATTATCCATGGGGTTGGATAGATTTGGTTTTAAAATTCTTTCATGGTTTTAATAGAATGAATGAGGGTATATTAATCCTGTGGGAGAAGGCTAACTGGATTTGTTTTATGTGATTTTATTTTGTGGGGATATGCATGTGGGTTAATTTGCTACTAATGTTCTTGTTGAAAGTGGAATATGGATTCATGTGGTTTAACACTTGGTTGGGGAATATTTATTTTATTTTATATGGTTATGAACATGCTAAGAATTGATCATTTTTACATATTCCCGTATGAAAATACTGCACTGCCACACTTCAGTAAATTGGTCATAACTCACTTTTGGATTATCCATTTTCAGATCCGATTTTTGAATTGAAAACTAGACTCGTAGGGCTTTCCAGTGATATGTAGTTTGGTTTTTAATTCATTACCGATTAAAGAAGTCTAATCTTCAAAGTTGGTATATGTGTGCTGAAAATTCCTGTGTCAGTTTTGTTTGATGGTGATATGGTGTTTGTGGTTGTGGGAGAGAGAAATATTTGAATTGCAAAATATATGATTAACATGTTATTGGCGCGAGTAAGGTTGCGATATTCGAATGATATTTATGATTATGCTAACGAATTTGGGTGCAAGGCCTGTTTAGCTCGTATTCGCATTAACTTAGGGTTAATTTGTGGGTTGCCCGACATGTAACTCGGAGATGGGTAACCTAATGCGAAGAGGTCGTGAATGTTTAAGGCCATGTACCAGGTCGCGCGTCTAAACATTGACAAAAAGTGATCGGGGAGTTATGCTACCTAAAAATAAAAAGGTCGCGCAGTTGAATATTCGGGGAGAGGTGGATTTTTTTATGGCATCAATACGAATACGTATCGGGTACGCTTTTTAAAATCTCATGAAAGGGATGATTTCTAATTTTCTGTCCTATTTATTTTTATGTGGTTGAGCATGGGGGGATTAATAGATTTATGTGATTTAATATGGTTAACTTAAAGTGACTTGGGACGATTTAAATAGTTATGGTGTGTGATTCAATCTAAATGGTTTTATGATATGAGTTACGGAGAATACGTATAATTAACATGTTATGGTCTCCGCGACCTTGTTACGGTCTCCGTGACCTCCTTACGGTCCCGTGCGACATCATTATGCAGAACAAGGTATGGCTTTATAGTTATGAAAATATTTATGCCTCGACGGTCGGAGATTTTTACGGGTTCTATGGTTTAATTCCGACACTTTCATTAGGTCGATGATGGTTTAATTCCGATGCTCTCATTAGGTCGATGATGATTAAATCCTGACGCTTTCATTAGGCCAGTGATGATTTTTATGGTTATGGGCTGATGCTTCTATTAGGTCGACGATGAAGTTTGTGTTTTGTGATGTTCGTGGTACCGGGAGAGGGTAAACATTGCCGAAGTGCACCTCTCCCGACCAGTCGAATGGGAAAGATTGTGTTTTGTGATGTTCGTGGTACCGGGAGAGGATAAACATTGCCGAAGTGCACCTCTCCCGACCAGTCGAACGGGAAAGATTGTGTTTTGTGATGTTCGTGGTACCGGGAGAGGGTAAACATCGCCAAATTGCACCTCTCCCGACCAGTCGAACGGGAAAGTTTTGAACGGTTAAGTAGTATAATGAAGTTTGATGAGTTGTTTTGTTCTTTATGATTGTATGGTTGAGATGTTTGAGTTACATGTTTTGATTGAATAATTGTTTTATGCGAGTTAATATGTTTTATATGCGAGCTAAATTTAGCTCTATTGGATTGTGTATAAGTCACGGTTTGACTATGCTTATGAAGGTATGAGGTATGAGTGTGATTGATTACAAATTAGTGCGACTTATGTGTGAGTCAAGTTTATTTGGCTAATATGGGTTAGCGAGTTTATTTGGTTTAGTTTATTTGATATGGATGACTTGATTAATTTGGTTTGGTTTGATTATTTGGTTAGCATATAGGGGACTTGCTTGTTTATTTGGCATTTACTTTAACATGTTTGAAATACTTGGTTGCATTAACTTGAGGGACTATGTGCTTTTTCTTTAAATATCTATGATCGAGCTTTATTGAGTTGATATGGCCTGGTTGTTTTGTTTTGCTTGCATGGGGGACTGAGTAGTTTTCAGTCCCATGTTATTGTTATATGGTTATAATTGGATTGTGTACGGTCTAACTGTTTTTGAACTTGGAGAACTGAATGGTTTTTCTGGGTCATGTGTGACTTGATGATGATTTGTGGGTACAATGGTTTACTGGCCGACCTATTTTGGGTCAATGATGTCTTTATGATTTATGGTTTTATGGGTTTTCTGTGCCTTTATGGTTAATGCAATCTTGGGCCTTGATGGGCTATTATGGACTATGATGTGGGGTCTTGGCGAGCTAATGAAATGATTATTGTTATAAGGCGATACTTAAGTAATGGTTTGTGGGATGGAATGAATTTTTAATCGACCTGTTTTAGGCCGAGTAAATGACTTATGGTGTTCTGGATTTTCATGAGTGTATGATTGTATTTTTCTTGTATTATTGTGCTCGGTTATAATTTCAGGCTGCGGAGGGGAGGCTATATGGTTTTAGGTCGTCAGGTATGGGTCTGGGGACTCGACTTGGGGACTCGAAGGTATGTCTTCTTGGACGATGAGCGAGCTCAGCAAGTTGATTTTTTGGAGGTTGTGGTTTTATGTGGTAAATTCTTATGGGATGATTGATGTTATAGCTCGGTATGTTGAGCTGGGTTATTATAGAATTGTGGTTTAATGGCGAGGTGATTTATGTGTTTTTATGCTTTGTTTGTTGATGATTGCTCATTTAACGTTCTATTTTACATGTCCTACCTGATTTCGTGCCTCAATCAGCTAGAACATGGGGGACTAGCTGATGCGGACCAAAATGTCCATACGTAATATTATTTGATATATGAGGTTATTTGTGGTAGCGACCTTATTTCCTGGAGAGGGTGTTCCTCTGAGAGGTGAGCGAGCTGAGTGGTTTCAGTGGAAGAGTAAACGAGCTGGTTTGTGTAAAGTAGCGACCTGTAATATGTGGATGAGTTCTCATATAGGGTCGTGACCTCTTGTGGCTTGAGCTGTGTACTTGAGCTCGGTTATGGGTTTTGTGAATATCAAGCCTGCGGGCTTAATATGAGTGGTTTATGAGGTATTGGTGGACTGTATGGAAAGAATAATGGGCACAGGCCTATTTTATTAATTTAATGAGAGGTTCATTGTTTATGGGAACTTGCTATATAGGAGGAATCCTAATTCTGAGACAGTTGTGGAATTATGGTAGGAGAAGGTAACCCTGGCTTGGAGGGCACTCCTCTTATCTCTATAGAAGGAGGAGCATACCTCTCATTATTCTAAGCCTATGATATCATAATTGCATCTTGTATGATTTGAGTGAAGGGATTGCGTATTGATTTCGTTTATTGACTTAAGCATCGGAGGGTCTTAACGGGGTGGGGGGGTGGGACTTCAACCCGTTCGAGGCGCTGTTTTGCAGGACCAGCGAGGTCGCTAGGAGGTTCGTTAAAAGCTTGGCAGGTCGCTGTGACGTATTCAAGATCTACTTCAGGTCGCTGATCTCTTTTGAGGTTAGTATCCCCTTTATTTGGTAGTCCAACTTTTTGAACTCATCAGGAAAAATAAAATTACAGTACATAAAAAACACAAACACATCTTATTGCAAAAAAAAATATCTCAACTTATAATACATAAACAACTACTAAATAATAGGAAATTTTTTGTAATTTTATAACAAAATCATACATTTATTACAAAAACTCAATACATTATAGTAAATAAACCAATACATTGTTTTACAAAAACTAATGCAAAATATTTTGTCAAGAAATTACAAAAAATGGGGACTCAAATTTCAAAACTTTAAGTCCTAATTTGATGTGTTTGTGCTTCATATTTGACAAACAAATAATATTTTTCATTTTGAAACACCAATACTTTTTATCAAAAAAACCAATACCTTATTATAAAAAAACTAATACAAAAGCTTTTCAAGGGGGCACCATTAGGTTAAAAAATCTCATTGATTCCAAAATCTAGCAAAAAGATCGAAAATTTGTTCCACCAATCACAAAAAAATAAAATAAGAACTAAAAATACTTACTACTAGACAAATCATCATAGTTCATAAATTTTGTGATTGCATAACAAAACCATACATTTATTATAAAAATTCAATACATTATAGTACATAAAATCAATACATTATTTTACAAAAACTAATACAAAATATTTTGTCAAGCCCTTTCTTCTCCTTAATCCGGGCTGGAGCTTTCTTCTCTTTTACCAAACATCTCTTCTTCTTTCTTGGATCTTACTTCTTCTTTATCGGCGTGTGAAGATCTTGTTGATATTTTTTTGCTTGTTCTTTAGTACGCATTGTTGTCTTGTCATCCCCCTTCAAAACCAGGATGCAATAGATATTGAGAAATAGGAAATGTAAAATATAATCATATATATTTGTTATCAGAATTTATACATAAAACATGTGCATTCATAGAAGTAATGCAGAATACACCACATATCAGCATCAAATTATTATACACCTGTCTCTTGCATATCACATATTATAGAAGAAAAGCATTATAAAACTTTGAATATGAAATTAATTTTCCAAAATTCATCCGAAACTTAAAACCCTATAAGTCTTGCATTCACAATACTCACCCAGCGAACCACTAATAAAAGGCACAAATATGAATTTTCGATATTCCTTTTTATTTATCATCATCTACACAACTCAACAAAAAACTGACATATTACAATATAATCGCAAACTCGGAAACATCGTTATTTTTCCTTCTCCCGCCCCTTGTGTTGGCAAATGGGGACAACCTGGACTGGAAAATTATGCGAGAGTTTTATTTTTTTAAACACCCGTTTTTTAGTAAGATTAAGTTCTAGTAATGCTGATTATGGGAAGAGAGATATTTAGGGAACCTTAGTGACCATCAACTGCCACCAATGGGTAGATATCGACACGTCGCAACCAGGGCCGATTGTTGACCAAGATATAAAATTTTTCGATTTCATGGGCAAGAAATAGGTTGAGATGTGAAAGGTATGATTGCAAATCCCTACAACATGTTTTAACCATAATAAGTAAACACTTTGTAATAGCAGGACAAAAGTGTTACGAGTGTAATTTGCAAAATTATGAGGAATAACAAGGCACAAAAAAAAAAGAAGGGTTCTTGGAAATCAGAAGTTAATAGTGTTTGCATATAGAAGTTATAATTTGAATAAACTAAAAACTATTCTCTCATTTTCAAGAGAAAAGATGATAATCACTTTAAAAAGGGGTTGCAAATACTTCATAAATATCTTGAACACCAGGGGACTCTGTTTATCAAAATGCAAAACAACAGAACTTTGGGATTATTTTTCATACTATTGAAATATTATCCAAAACGGAACAAATAACCCAATAATTCATAAGCTTCGGAAACCAGATTTATTAATAAATAAGTAAATGCAAAAATAAAAAATAAAAATAATTACCCAATTTGCAAACTTGTTAAGGAAAACACACATCGCCTATCGTTGTCGTTCGCCATCACAGGCATAAAAGGCTCTCTTCCAATATTACTCCAACCACCACTGCTCCATAAATTAATCAACATTCAACAAAAAAAAGATAGAGGGAAAGAAAAAAGGAAAAAGAAAAAGAAAAAAGAAACACCTGCAGCAACGAGTGTCAAGGAAAATCAATCAAGAAAACCCCATGAAAGTTCTCGAGACGAACGATCAAACCAACTAAACTTTGCAACATGCTTCATTAAAAATATGTGGAACATAAACCAACTACAACATTGTCAAGCCTACACATTAATTATAATAAATCCGTCTGAAAACAACATAACATATGAAATTATTTCCCCAAATCCGTCTAAAACCCTAAATCGAAATAATATTCGACAACTCAAACCCTAAAATGCAGGAAATAGTTAACCCTAAAATACTAATTTCGAAACTGAAATCTTAAAATCGAAAGAAATTCACCTTTGATAAATCAACTGAGAATGGACAAGTCGCCTGTGATCGGTGAAGAAGTGACAACGGACGCGATCTTGAACGAAAAACTCGTCGGGTGCTCGAGTGAAAAAACTGAGAAACGAACGACCGTGGATAGAGAAGGTCGCCGGTAGACTCGTAGAGGCGAGGGTGAACGAAAAATCGCCGGAGCGTGAATGAAAAATCGAGAAGAAAATGGACAGAACACATTGGGGTTGGAGGAAATTTAATATACTTGGCCAAATTACAAAAATACCATCAAATCGGGTTATGGGTTGGCCTAACAGGAGATACCCATTAATTTGGTATTACCTAAGTCTTTGTCTCCTTTCATTTGTCATTTTCTAATTTTCGAAGAATTAACTATTTCTTGTTTAATTACATAAATATGAATGCCTGAAATTTATAATAGGGTATAGTATGTCAAGAAAATATTAAATCGAGGTCGCCATAGTAAAAAGTAAAAGTATTTAAATATCTATTTGTAAATCACAACCGAGAGTTAATTTATATTGCGTTGACTTTGTAGATTTGTAGTGGGTCCAACAAAAAGTCAAGCCCGAAAGGGGCGTGGACCCGCGGTAACACGCACGTTAGTCAACTCAGAAACTCAAAACATAATAGAATTCTTGAACTAATAGGAAAATGTAGCCTCATACACTTACGAAGAAGCTATTTCGAAAACAACCCAGAATCAATAAACATTATAATATATGTAATATGCGTAGAACAAATTACATATTTTTCTCTAACAAATCAATAAACCCTTCAGAAAAAGTCCTAGCAGAATATATAATAATAATTAATAAATAATCATCACTTAATTTCCAGGAGGCTTCGAATTCACTTTCCATTATATTGCACTGTTTTCAACTACTTGGCAAAACTCATATAAGAGCTTTTTTTTTTTGGCACGATATTTTTGTAAGAGTATATTGATCGGAGTTTGATCGATATAGGAATTAACATTGTCTTGCGCTGTATTTGTGAGAATATTTGTGGGGTGTTTTCTTTTTCTTCTTCTTTTTGGATTGTAGTGCGAAGATGATGATATGTTATGCTGGTCTTACGAAGTTGAAAACGAAGCCGGTATGTGTTTCTTGTCTTTTCCTTTTTTCTTAATTTCCTTTTAATATTATATATTTATTTTTTACATAATTAAGGAGATGGTCCTGGAGATTGTGACTGAACAATATGCAGTTAATAATTGTTAGTTCTTTGTTTAATCTACTTATAGTCCGAGAAGATCATGTAATTTAGTTGTTGGACTTTGGGTTTGGGTAATGAATGTGATTTTACATGATAAATTAATGCACCATATATCTCGCCTAAGATCACAATCGTCGTGAACACTCTTAGTCGTCCCCCTTAAAACCCTCTGATGCTTAAGTTCTAGTCGTAATAAACTGTTTGGGTAAAACAACGAATCGAATGTGTCCACGTGGCCGAATCTATATTCGTAGTCCACGTGGCCAAATCTTACACAATGCCGAAGTTGTGACCTACATATCATAATTTCCGGGTCACCAGGTCGGATATGGGGATAAAATGACGAGGACCCTAGGATTTTTAAAAGCAATTTCGTGTTTTAATTAGGATATATGGTACTTCAAATTTTTTAATTTCCAATGATTATCCGAAAGAATGGTTTCTAAAATATGTTACAGAAAAATTACTGATTATAAAACGTTGGAATTTGCCAGTTAGTGTATCAAAACGTGTTATTGGCTAGAGATTCAAGCACGCTCGAACAACTGAAAGAGCTGAGCTCAAAACGAAAAGCAATCGAGGAGTCCATTAACGACAACAGCCACATCACGGAGGCCGTTGCTAGGGAAATGGCAGGCGGTCTCACATCACGTTGCGAACAGGTAAAAGTGATTGTCAGCTTTTGGCTACATAAATAAATAAAAAGTAGTTTTTAGTGTTTTTTCGAAATGTCATGTATTCCGGGTTTTGTTAGATTTCTGATTCTGCTTCTAACTTGATAATGTACACTAAAACTAAAGCGCTTTTTTAATTTCAACTTACTATTCAGGACATTCGGAAACTAGAACAATATCTGCCTTTATTGGAAAGCCTGGTACACAACATCAATGTGAGATTCAAGAATCATCAGCAAATCGTTTGCTGGATTTCAAACCTTAAAATAAGGTGGACCAGTGTGCTTACCTCGTCGTCCATCTTTCACCTCAAAGGCCCGAAATTTCATCAGGTTAACGATATTCACTTCGAGCTCGGAATGACGCTTTTCCTCTACGGTGCGATGCTTCGTAAGCGGGCTTTGGAAGTTTTACCATCAGGCAAGCATATAAAATTCTTACACGACATATAATCCTAATTATTCAACGTTTCAAAAGATTAACGTGTCTAGTTTTTTTTTTTTTTTTTCTCCGTTCGTCGTTTTAGATCTTGTTCAATCTGCAACACTCTTCAGAAAAGCAGCTGGCGTGTACAACTATTTAGCTAAGGAAGTTCCCTATTTTCATAACTCGGGCCGAAGATAAGATACCCGAAGCTGTGTCTAACGTGTCTTCTATTATGAGCCTTGTTTTGCTTAGCAGATGCCCAGGTTTGTTGGAAATAATGTGTTGGATTTTCCGTAATATGATTAAATTTAGCGCCTTTAAGTTGTTTATGTTCTTCTTTATGATTTTTTTGTGGTTGTTTTTTCTAGGCTGTTGCTGCGAGGAAGTCCGAAGAAAATGGTAATTCCTGGCGCGCTTTTAGTGAAATTACACTATGGCATTACGGAATTTTTGTCCGAAGCTATTGAGTTGTTGCAAGCCACACTTAAAGATTGCAAGGATATTTCGTCTCGACTTTTGGTATGTTAGCACTCGAAAAGACTACACTTTCCCCTTATAGAGAGTGTTCCGTTTAGAGAAACTGATTTATTGTAGCAGAAGCGAGAAATAGTTGAAAAATCAAATTAGAATGTTGATCATGATATATTTGTTTGTATAAAACTCAAATTAAAATCAGAATAAAAAAAAATTAAAGCAC
>BMAC01000357.1:546115-632711 GCA_014905375.1 Phtheirospermum japonicum | reverse complement strand
CTTCTCTATGTGGGTAAAATTGCCAAAAAAAAATGTATTTTGAATAAGGCCTTATCATCTTTCTTCCCTGCAAAAAGCAAATAATTGATTAGTTGAGGAACTTTAAGAAGAAAAACAACAAAAAATTATATTGAACAAGTTTTTGTGTTTCTCTGTCTCACCTGTGTTACATGCGAATGATTTTTGTTCGATATTTATGACATTTGTTGTTATTGCATGTTTTAAAACGTAAAAAATATATATATATAATTAAATTAAAAAAATTGGACTGATTTTAACACTACAGTACTGTGTAAAAAGCACAATGAACCTGGACATATAATTGCACTGTGCAATATTAGATCTAAAGTCAGGATTAGTCCCTAGGTTCACATATAATGACGCTGTGCAATATTAGATTTAAAGTCAGGATTAGTCCCTAGGTTCACATATAATGACGGGGTTCTCATTTGAACCCAATCCTATATATATATATATATATATATATATATATAGGGGATTTTTACGGTGCCGTGAAGGTACCATTCCCCACTTAATCAGAACTCTTAGATCTAAAGTTGGTTATGGATAATGATAAGATCAAGTGATGTAAATGCAGGGGCATGGGAGGTATGATACTTTCAAGGTACCGTAGTCATTTCCATATATATATATATATGTGCTCATTATTACGAACACATCCAATTCAATCTTCCGTAACCTAATTAATCAATACTAGCAAATATGCTAAAGAGCCAAATTAAATTGATTATCTTAGACAAGCCAAGATTCTCGTGGAATCAAAATATTCTTTCTCTTCTCAAGATATAAAATTAAAGAACATGCTTGACCAATCAAGCCAATGCTTATTATTATATATCACATTAGCAAAAGTTGAAACTTATCAATAAATTATAGGTTGACGTAACCACAACACTAATAAATTTTTGTGTTTACGAAATAATCGTAATTTATTTCAATTAGATATATCGTATTAGACAAGTTAAATAAAGTAAACTCGAACTAATAGTATAAAGATGAGAATTTGAACTTGAAACATATAAATTCATGGACTCAATCTAATTGTCCACCACGTAGAAGAGACAAAAAAAATTAGCAATGCCACTATTTACAATTTATATGCTTTTCGTGAAACAAGAATATTCTTGAACATGGGCCATTGATTCTTTACATGACACTGTTGAAAGTGGCATGAATTTTTGCCATCCACAGGGCAATAAAACAAAGTTTGTCTTTTTATGTTTGTAAGCATCAAATAATGGCACTATTGAAATTTGTTGTGTTTAGGCTGGTTAATGCCTACCTTAATGTATTCTTGGCTTTGAAACTTTCTTTTTTTTTTCCTTATGACATGTAACATTAACTACAAGAGTTAAAATGCAAAGCCAAAATAATAAGCCAAGTTCATGGTTAAATAACTTTGTTTCCCCTATAGACTAGTTGTGGTCATAAACAATAGAAAAAGAAAATCTAGCACGATGCAAGTCATTTTCGATGACTTTTCTCACCATAAGTTACCGTACGTTAATGCTTTATTAGACATTGAAGTTAGCCCAAACAAAGCATAAAACCGACAGTGCACAAAAGGGGAGGTGCAAGTGCTAAATGTGCTGTCCACCAGGAAGTGCAAAATTACAAAACAATAAAATAATAGGATAAGTTAAAATATTTATGCAAAGTCAGAAGATAAAACAAATTAGATTTCCAATTAGAGCTAATATATAACCTAATCAAGTATGTAAACCGCGAAATATGTATCCGTGAGTTCGCGTTCTCAAAAAAGAAGAGACCAACTCTAAACTGAATGATGCAAGGGACTGACCGATTGGTCGTGCCCAATTACTAGTGCACACAATTGGATCGTGCCCAAAAATTCCAGCAAGAATCAAATTCCTACATGTCAAGGGTTGGTAATGGGCCGGGTCGGTCGGTTTACTGGTGGATCCAAACCCGCAACGTCCATTCCACGGAGCGGGTCTCTGGTCGACCCGTTATAATTTTTTTTTTTATTAAATTTAAAATTATTTTAATATATAAGAACACATATACTACTATAAAAAATAAATATAAGATGAGGAATTAATTAAAAATAATAATAAATGTAAAAAAGATATAATAATTATACATTTATAAGATTAATTATAAGATTTTTTATCTTTTATTTTGCTTATTAATATATATTTTCATAAAAATATCATTATGAATGTATACATATTAAATGTAAAAAAATTTAATTAACCATATGAATAAATATTTAAAATATACATAAAATATATTTAAAAATAAAAAATATTCGGCAGGCCGGGTACCCACAGGGCGAAAGTAGTACCTGGACCCAACCCGCCCTGCCACGGTTCACGGGGCACCCAAACAGCACGACTCGGGTCGGGCCGGGGCATGATTGTCGTCCCCAACTGAGCATTTGATGGATTTAGCTGCTGTGCTATGCTCTGGTCGATCAGATAAGTGGAAAATCATTAATTAATTAACACACACACACACACACACACACACACACACATATATATATATATATATATATATATATATATATATATATATATATATATGAAATTGTTATTTATTTATCCCTGGTTGTAAAAGACATCTTATTTATATTTTATTTACAACAATATATTTTATGAGAACGTTAATAATATTTTCAGAATACATGTGACGTGTTCAATGAAACTAAAGTAGTGTTGCGACAAGGCAATTTTGTCCAAATCGAGTGAATAAAGATCACCTCAATGAAAAATCGGGCTAGGAGGGCATATATGTAGCCTAGGCTCCCTAGTCGGCAAAGAAACTGGCCTAGGCGAGCAACGCAATTGACAGCCAGAAATCGGACCTTGCCCATGTGTTTTAGGCAACCAAAAATCGATCAAAGTAATTTTAAAAAATGAGTTTTAGGTGGCGCGCACGAATAGCGCCTAGCAATTTTGCAACCAAAAAACATGATATAAATCTTTTTTAAGGGGATGCTTGGTTGGTGGGTTTGGGAGTGGGGAATGGGGAATGGGAAAGTGTATTAAAGTGGTGCTTGGAAACACTATGAGTTTGATGGTCCAAATTTTGGTGTTAAATCACACACCCCACAAACAGGCCAACAAATAGGGGTTATCAAACTCATGAACTTTTACAATCAAACTCATTCTCATTTCTATTCTAACAAAGTCACCAAGCATCTCCTAAAGTAATGGATCCAATTGGAATCTCATAATAATAATAATATTTTGTGCATTGGTAACGAAAAATTAAAAAATAATAATGATGAAATATATGTTGATTACAAAACTATCCCACCGTGGATCTAATTGCAATGAATTCTAAATATCTTTCAAAAATAGCCCACTCGGTGATCTATTATTTTACTAGTTTAATACTCGTGTATTACACGAGATTTATAAAAAATTAAATATAAAAAATATTTTGAAAATTACAAAGTAAAAAGTTTTAAATTTAAAATAAAAGATTTAATGATATATTCTCAACTCGTGCCCTTTTCAATTTATTAATTATTATAATTACTAATTAATATTATATTTTAATATTTAGATTAAATTCGTTAATAGTTATATTTACATACTTATAAAAATTCAAAAGAGGTCACATTTTCAACCAGTCTCTAATTTATATTAATTAATTATTATTAATTTAATTTGTATTTTTATGTTTAGATTAATTTTGTTAATAATTATAGTTAATTACTTTAAAATTTTCAAAAGGTGTCATACTCTCAAGCCTTCTCGCATTGTGCAATTGTCTATAAATATTAATTAATATTATATAATTTTATTTTTTTATATTTATATTGAATTCATTAATAATATTTAAGTACATAAGCCAATTATTGCAAATATATCATAATTTACCTATACAAAACAATTAAATTTAAAAATAAATTATTTCAACTTTTATTATAAATACAATTTATTTATTTATTTTTCATAAATAAGTCTTTTTAATTAGAATTACTTAATATGTAATTTATCTTATAATTAAGATAATTGATTTAAATATATTTTTACTAATTATATATGACTTATTTATATTTTTATATCAGGAGTATAAAAGAAAATTATTGAATTAGATAAAATATAATAAAAAAAAACTATTAATTAAGTTATGCTAAATATAATAAAAAGAGAATATTAAATTAGGCACGGTACAATAAAATGAAAATATTAAATTAGGTATATATTAAGCTCGAATGACATATAAGCAACCGAAGCAACAAAATATTTATTATCCAAGAGAAGCATACGAAGCAGACACATAGATTATGAGGATTTTGCATTAATATATACCTTTTTAACACTCATGTATTACACGGGACATATCAAAAGATAAATATAAAAGATATTTGTGATAATTACTGAGTTATAAATCTAAAATAAAAATATTAAAATAATATATTTCATGATTAAATTAAATTCATTAAATAATATTCGTTACATACTTACAATAATTCAAAAGGCATCACATTCTAAACCCTTGTCTAATATTTATTTTATTAATTATTATTATTATTATTAAACCATTTTATATATTAATATTTAGAATAAAATCATTAATAATTATTAGTTACATATTTTGAGATATTCAAAAGATGCTATACCCTCAACTGTGTCGTATTGTACTTGTGTCTAATCAATGTTTATTAACTATTAGTATATGATTTAATATTTTATGTTTAAACTGAATATATTAATAATATTTAGTTACATATTTAGATTATTATAAATAAATCATATTTTACCTATATAGAATATTTGAAACTCCAAAAATAAAATTATTTTAAATTCTATTACCAGTAAAACTTATTTAATTATTTTCATAATAATTCTTTTTAATTAAAATTATTTCATATGTAGTTTGTCTTTGAATTAAAATAACTAATTTAGATTTTATCTACTAATTATATATGACTTATTTATATTTTTATATTAAGAGGATCAAATAAAAGTATTATATAAGGAAAATATTATAAAATTTAAATTAGGTAAGATAGAATAAAAGAAAAGTATTAAATTAGGTAAATATTAGACTCGGATGACACATAAACAAACGAATCAATCAAGATTTTTTATTTGTAAAACAAAATATACGAAACTTACGAATCATTTAGGAGGATTTTGCATTAATATAGAGTACGAGCGGATTTTGCATTAATATAGAGTACGAGCGTATATTTATAAAAGATCACTGCTTCATTTATTTATTGCTTTTAATTAGGCTGAATACTCTATGCAATTAGATATTAATTTGTTCAAATAAGAAGTGGGCTCAAAGTCAAGATTCTCATCACATTGCGTGTAGAAAGGGGGATACGGACACCAGAAAATGGAAAGAGATTCACATATGGGAAATTTAAGCCACTTTTCTCCATCTATATAAACAATTAATTAATAATATAAATAGAGGGAGAGAGAGAGATAGAGTAATTTATAAGAAACTCTGTCGCAGGAATAATTGAGATCCCACTAGTTGGACAAAAACCAGACTGGCATTGACCCACTACGATATTTACCTAACATTATCTCTACCCTTTGATTCTTCTCAAAATCGTTAGTCCATTTTGCATTTGTTAGGTCTTTGAATTTTCCTGTTTTATTGATTCAATGAAAAACCTATGAATTCTTCGTCTTTTCCATTTCGACTCATTTTCATTTTAAGCATAAGTGAGAGCGTTATAAAATTGATATTATTATTAGCGGAGAAATATTAAACAAGCTAAACAATTATTTTTCTTTTTCAATTAATAATATAAATTATGCAAGTTTTTTATTTTACAATGTCTCAAAAGTTGAAATTGATACGGCATCAAATATTTTAGGGTTTGTTTGGTTTACCACTCTCAATATCAGAATTGAGATTCTAAATCTTAATCCTCATTTGTTTTACGACTCAAATTTTCAACCTAAAACCAACAATTTCTTACACCTTACTCCTCACTCAATTATTTTATATATTTAAAAAAATAAATATTACTAAATACAATACAATAATACATTATCATCCACTTTACGAACATGATTTGACATCAAATACAATATAAAAATATATTATCATCAACTTTTCAGACATGATTTGACATCTACAATAAAAAGTAAAGGATTCTGAATACTATAACATACATACAAAGATTCTTACTATTCACAGAATTCTCAATACTCAAAATTTTGAATACCAAAATTTATAATCCCAACGAAACCTAGTCCAAACAACTCCTTTAGGTCGATAAGTATGCAGGTTTTGTAGGAAATATGAAACGAACTCACTTTTGGAAGGGACGATCTTTTGTATAGATGGACGAGCTGTTTTAGAAGTGACTAATTTTTATTAGATAAATGGTACTATAACAGGCCAGTACGAGTTGAGTATTATGGTTAATAGGATCTTGGACCCTGGCGAGTTGATATGGACTATAGTATGAAGTCCCGATGGACTAAAAGTATGGATATGTTTATAAATTATCGTCGTTGTAATTGAAAGAAAATCTCAGATCAGATGGTGATACAATTATTCAAGCATAAGTACTAATTCACCTTACTTGAAGAATTTTAGCCTCTCAATCATGATCAAGTTTTAGAATATATTATTGATTGATTGAGATGAATTACAATTTAATGTGACAGTTGATGAATTTTTTAGTTTGATAGTAAGTATTCAGGTGGTTAATATTAGCGGAACATTAGTGCAGTGAAGAATCGTTTTCTTTTTCTTTTATTAATATATATAACTAAAAAGAAAAAAATGTTTCATCAACACCAAATTGTCAATAGATATTAAGAAATCAGTCAAGTATAGATAAAATTAATTGTTGCCGATAAATTTTTGTAAGTAAATATAATCTAAAATTATATGTAAACACCTAAAATATGTATGTCGGTAATCACAAAATTCTTGGTGATTTGTCGACTAGTGAGTATAGTTTGAGATTTATTTTTTTTTAGTTCTAATCAAGAAAGTCATTTCTATCGGTAAATTTTGTTAACAGTATCCATGGAGTAGATTCAATAAATCCACTTCTTATAATGTGTTCGTATGCCAAATTACAACTATCCAATATATTAGATCAAATGGATATAAATTAGCATGAGTGACAAATACATCTCTATCTTCTAAATTTGCACCCATTAACATTTAAATAAATATTAATATTATTAACTAATATAAACTATATCATTTATATTTATGTTTCTCGTCAATTAATAATCAATCTCTATTTATAAGTTTCAGGAAATATAAATACTGTCACAAACAAATTATACTATATTATTCCTTACGAACCTAAGTAACAATAGTCATATCATTTTTCCCAATTAATTTTACATTTAAAATTTTTAATTGAAATTATTTTGAAAAATCAAATAATAAAAAATAGAAATTCAATGCACATTTAGATGGATGTTTAGAAGTACATTGATGCATTATTAGAATGGCAACGATGTTGCATTATATGTCATGATTCTCCAAGCCAATTTTCAACAATTTTATTGCACATTTAATAGTTTTTTAATGAACATTTCAGATCTAAATCTACCTATGATTTGACCCCACGGACTCATTTTAATAATTAGACACATTGAATCCAATTTTTATATAAGATTTAAAGGTTACTTTACTACTTTTACCACTACATTTATTATTTAATATTTTTAATTATTTTAAATAAAAAAATATTATGGTCATTTGATACCTATAATTATAACACCAATTATCTTTCTTAATCTCCGTAAAATGGTCAATTACGACTTATAAAATGGACGGCGAGTGTATTTTGCATTGTACACCAAAGTTCAAAAAGAATTGAGGCGTGATAAGACGGTAATGTCAAGTCACAAGCCGTGTAAGCCTAGGTGTCCTAGGCAAATCCTAAGTGTGTAAAGGCATGTTCTTATATTTTTATTTTTTTATTTATTATATTGTTAAAATAAGTAAAACAATCAATTTAACAAATTTGTGTACATATTTTTCAATATAGTTAGCAAAACACTAATTATTTATACAAAGTCAATGTACTATTCACCGTTTAATTTAAGATGATCATACTTTTAAAATTAAAAGTTATACTTTTAATGTATAATATCATACTTTCTATACCCAAACGCGCCTAAACGGTTAATAAAACAAGTTGATCGTCTTTTCACACCCTATACATCAGGCGATTCGTTCCTAGGAAAGTATTTTTTTTCCGCGCCTCATTCCTGAGCAGCACCTTCTGACACCTTTTAAAACACTAGTGTACACCCACAAATCAAATATTAAAACAATCTATCTTTATCAAATATCTGTATCTAATTTCCATTCCGCAACAACAAATTAAACAGGGCCTAATAAAAACACCATAAATTAAAAAAAGGTGACAAAAAGGTCCAAAATCGACTCTATATCCCTCTCTATTTTTATTGAAAATACTACGCGAAGCATAGTCATGAGTATTTGTACAAATTTTCATTTCTAAAACAAAATAGGAAAACACACAAAAAAAATTAGCAAGCTGGGGAGACATTGGTTTTATGACCGGAGGAGGATGAGGTGGCCGGAGAATACGAATGACTATCGTCGCCTCTATCATCGGAATGGTTTCGTCTTTGTTTAGGCGAGGATGATGTTTCATGGAAGGGTGGTGGTAGAGAAGCAACCGGAGCGTAGATTCCTTTTGGGGCGGCCCCTCTGGGCCCCGCCTCGGACTTGGTGGTTGCTGCCATCGCGGCATATTCCGGTGGGACCCATATTCCTCCCACCACCACAAATTGGTGTCTTTGTGTATTGTTATTATTGTTATTGTTGTGAGTTGATGGGCTCGGTCTTCTCGTGTGCAACCGATATTTCTGTAAAATATTGGCCATGGTTAATATTTAGAAATAACCAAAAACGCTCGAAAAAAATGCTTGTCAACTTTTGCTTCAAATTTACATATCTAAATCGAACGTAGGAAAACTGAAATGGTGCTTTAAAATTCTGATTTTTACGTTTTATTTAACTTTTTGTACAATTTATATACCTAGAGATAGTATTTTTATTAAATCATATGGTCTAACAAACTAGGATAAACTAGGACAATCTTCTTTCTCAAGCCTAAGGCTAGAGAATTAAAAGTGATTGATTCTTTTGAACGATTGCTATTATTATTCGCCTTTTTAGGTTTTTTTTTTTTTAATTTAGTTCTACTTGAAACTTTGTCCTTCACGTTTCGTAGCCATCGAGGACCCTCAATTGAGATTTGAGATGTACAAATCAAAAAGAATCTTTGGGATAATTATTGAAACAACCCCTATGGTTTGCTCTAATTACCAAAAACAGAAACACTCCTTTTTTTTTTTAGATATCCTTTGTGCAAGACAAAAACAAAACATTTATAAATTAATCGACGATTTTTATTTTTTAGTTAGATTAAACTTTCCGAAATTCTAAGTCATTTAAGACGGTGTAGGGCTTCATTATGGAACCCTATGTCATTTATGGAACCTTATAAATGACATGGCATTCATTCTAGTCCTTAATTATTTTTTATTTTTCGTTTCTTTTTTTATAAATGCACGGTGGGCTGAATGACATGTGTTATATAGGGCTCCGTAATAAAACCTTATCTGCTTCTATAGAAAAATTCCACTTTAAGAGCGTATATTGAAAGGAGTACAAGTACAATTTTTTTATAAAATCAGACATGGCTCCATAATAGAGCCTATAGATGACATGACATTCACCCACCACCATGTATATATAAAAAAAGAGAAAAAAATAAAAAAAAAGAAAATAATTAGGAGATTTCTGTGAATGTAATGGCACCTATAGAAAAACCGGTACAAATATGGGCACAAACCGCACCTATAGAAAAACCGGTACAAATATGGGCACAAACCTGTAAATGACTTTTAACCTCGTCATTTGTGAGCCCATCTACCTTCATTAGCTCCCTAATTTGTTTTGGTGTAGCAACTGCAAAGTACAATCAATAAAGAACAGTAATTAATGAGACATAAATTCAGTTATATGTGAAACAAATAAATTAATATGAATAGTACTTTGTATTCAAGACTCCCTTTTAAAATATTACTCTCTCTCTCTCTTTCAAAATATAAGTAAAAAGGTAATAAGTGAATTGAGAATTGAGATATTTAAGTATAGAGAGTAAAATAAAAGAAATATGGATAGTTTACGATAACAAAAAATTAATTATTCACAACAAAAAATTAATTATTCACTGGTACAACTTTCTTTCAAATTTGCATTTTCTTAACAAATATATATTGTAAGAGATAATTGAGTTTCATTTAATTAGATTAACCCATAGTAAATTTATAGTTATCCATTTAATTAATTAATTAATACATACCATGTGAACCACCCAATTGTTGAAGGGCTTGCAAAAATCTGGTGTGTAACTCAGGTGACCAACTTCTCCTTGTCTTTCTTTGAGACTGCCCTTCTTTTTCTTCCTTCTTATTTCCACCACCGTCGCTGCCACCTGTCTCCGCCGTGGAACTGGTGGAGGGAGGCGGCGCTGGCCCAATTCCCGGCCGTGTTGCAATTTCACCGCCACCCACGTTTTTCTCTTTCTTGAAGGGATGAAATGCACCACCACTGCCGTTTTTCTTCACCTCCAAGACAGTAGATTTTCTAGTTGAGTCCTGAAAGTGCGAATATAATAAATAAATAAATAAAATGTTTAACCAAATTTACCAAATCCTAAATTCATAGATAAATAAATCACTATTTGTCAAAATATAATAATCCTTGATAAAAAGAAAATTTAAGGAAAAGAATAATAGAGACGCGTTTTATTTATTTTTTTAAATCTTTAAAATTCTATCAACAGACAAAATAAATAAAGAAAGAAATTGCTACCAAACTTTACCAAACCCACATTAATTTACCAAAAAAGAAAATAAAGGAAAAATCTAAAAAATTACCGTATTTGACAGTGGATCTGGGGTTTGATTCCAAAGCTGAACAGATCTTAGCCAGTCTGATTTCTTGGAATTTTTCTCATTTTTCTCATTATTATTATTATTACATCCATTAATTTCCTCATCTTTATCACAAGCACTATTCTCATTCTTTGCCTTCTTGGATTCTTGTTCATCTTCATCATCATCTTCACAATGAGATAAAGCCCTTTTTATAGGAATAAACTCTTCGAAAACCGGGCTAGACGTCTGCTCAGAACATTCAGATAATCGCCCATTTAAATTATGCTTTTCCGATAATTGCTGTTTGCATGTCTCAATTGCTACAAAAAACACCACAAAATTATAAATATTACTATGATTTTTCTTTTCTTTAAAAAAAAATCTCAAAATATTTGCATAAAAATTTAACTAAAATAATTAAGTGACAAAAAGGGTCTCAAGAAAGAAGAAAAATAAATAAATAATAGAAAAGAACAAAAGAAAATGAAATTACCTTGTGTAACAAGCTCAAGACAAAGAGGGAGTTCACGTTGGAAAACTTGAACCTTTTGACGTTCTAATTCTAAGGCCTGAATATAATCATGGCAATTTTGCATTTTCTCCGAAAAATCACTTTTACTATTATGGCTATTGATCATCATCTTTGATTTTTTTTTTTTCTTAAATGTACTTGGTTTTGAATTTTCTTTTGTTTCCACCTTTTTTTTCTTGTAATTTTCACTCGAAAATGGGATTCGAGTTAAACTTTAGAAATGATTTGGGACTAGAAAAGTCTCAGGGATGTAAATGAAGGAGAAAAAGTTATCAATTTTGTCGCAGCATAGATGGATCCCAATGAAAACATATATAGGAATTAAAAGGATCTGAATAGAATCACCAAATGGAATAAACTTGGCTCACCAATTTTTCTTAATGTATTTATAGGTAGTAGATGTAATTGACTAATTGTTTTAAAAATCTCGTTTACTATGGGAGCAACTGACAGTCAGAATTTCAGAAACGAGAGAAAATAGTTGGAAAAATAATTTAAGAAAGAAATATTTTTGAAGTGTACAAATAAATGAGATGATAATATAGTCACTAGAATTAATTTAATTTTTAAAAAAAATGGGAAGATAATGAATTGATATATAAAATACTAATAAAATTTATGAAAATTTGTGTAATAATAATTAGTGATGGGATGTTTATTTAAAAAAGAAAAATGAATTGAAATAATTGGAGATAAAAAATTTTTAAAGTAAGTTAAAAACAAATATTTAAAAAAAAATCAAAATGAAGTTTTCCCAAACCGAAAATATATAAAAGTGTTGCCTTATTTCTTTCTCTTTTCATTTTTCGGGTGCTGAAAATACTATATTTTGAAATCATGAGAACTCGTACACGAATACTATATTTGTTATCTTGAAATTTTGAAAATCTTAACCTCAAAACAAAAATAACATTAGAATTTAAATCTCAAACTCCACCTAACAATCTATTCAATTTCATTTTTTTAAAATACAATATTATGTTCTTTTTCAACTTTCGAACACACTTTATTTAATTTTATGTGTCATTCAAACATAACAGAAAACAAACGAAGTGAATATAAAAAAACAAACATAATTTAACGTCATGTGATAACAAAACTCTCTTATAAAACTCTAATCAAGTAAGAATTTTATAATTCATTTGGAATTTCAATTTCCATATTTCACGCTTCCAAAAAAATACAAAAGTTCCAAAACAAACACAATTGAAGAGACTCCAAGCTACGTACCCCCTAAATATTTATGATTTTCTTTCGAGTAGGCTCAACTTAATTTCATGTATGCACTGTATAACTACGGTCCTCATGGGCTAATACATGGTTAGGTCAAACTGAGGTCTAGTTCATTCCAATTTTGAAAAATACAAATCATTTCAAAAAATAAAATTATTTTTTACGATGATCGTTGTGTTCCGATTATCCTTTGTTTACTTTTTTAGATATACATACACTCCGTCCAAACACTTTAAAACACTTGGCAAGGGTATCAGTTCGTGTCGTGTTTTATGTTTTTTTTTTTATTTTAAATACTTGTAGATGTATAAATTTATTAGAGAGAAGGAAAAAAAATTGATAATTGGTTTCCATTTTCAATTTTGGTACTAGTATTTAAAATGAGGAGAAAACGAGGGGTGCGTTGGGAAGTCAAGGTCGTGGCGTCGCGTACAAACGAATCTTTGATTGAGTTGATTTTTAGAGAGAGAGAGAGAGAAGTTTGAATATTCGATGGGTGATTCTCGTTATGTGGGCTGGCATTGACATATGCGCCAATGTAATGAAGAGAAGAGATTAGATCAAATTTGCTCTTAATTGCATTTTGGCCCCACTGTGTTTTCGGTTCATTAAATTAGGCCCCACTAAATTATTTGGTTTGCTCAGTATTAGCCTTTACGCTTTAGTGGGCAATATATGTACTTTATTTTGGGTAGATGGATCATATTACAGGACGATTCGTTTAATTCTTACTCAAAATTATAGGACAATTCATTCAATTCTTATTACGTCCAAGATATCAAATATATATGAATGTGACCTATAAAAATTGGATCTCACATATTTGAGCTAAAGCATATACATGTTTAATGGAGATAATATTTTTTAATCGTGCTTAAAGGCAATCAAATGGCACTTAATATTAAGAAATGTTAGTTTGTTCCAATTTAGGATTGGAAGTGGTGGGCAAAAGGTACGAAAAGTTGCAATTCATTCAGACGAGATCTCATCTTTATAATTCCAGGGTCTACCAAATTGCGTATGGAAAATTTACAATAGGTTCAGACGTGGCCATGTGAGAGTTGATGTGGGGAAAATTTTTATTTTTGTACTTTAAGTTGATCACTTTATAAAAAAAGGTACGTAATATTGGTAATTATCAAATCATATTTTTTAAGTTGTCAAATTCATCAAATAAGGTAAAAAAAAATCCGATCGGGCCCAAATGCTGACGTGACATGACCGAATCATTTCTTATCATTTTGATTTAAATTAAATTGAGAAATTAAACAAACTTACCCTAAATACCCTTTTCATTTTTTCCCCCCTTCAATTCATATGACCCAAAATTTTCCTTTAATTATTTCTCATTTTGCAGCAAATTGTCATTTTGCAGTCATCAATTTGCTATTTATGTCAATTTGTCAATTTTTAGTTGTGGGATGTTAAAGGAAAATTGTTTTTTTGGTCCATTATATTGTCCATTTTTCAATTTAGGATCAGGATATTGTTCACTATCAAAACATATAAACGAAGTTGGCAAAATCATCAAAAAAGGTACAAGATTATCCAATCCGAACTTGATGACTGATGTGGAAGGATCCAATGTTTACTTATCAGTTTTCATTTAATTTAAATGCAGAAAATCAAAAATTATGCCTAAACTACCGAATATACCCCCGATAAATTATCCAATTTTCGTTTGTTTAGCCCACTTCACAATTTTCTCAGCCTCCTAACAAATTTTCTCCTCTCCCTCCATAGCCTTTTTCCTCATCCTTCTCTGACTATTCACTGAGAAATTACTCATATCTGACAAAAGCTTATCGTCATTTTTACCCCAATTAAGACCCCTGTTTTCTTTATTCTTTTTCTTGTACACTTCTTTGGTTGAACACAGAAAACAACCAGTTTTCACAGGCGGAGAAATTGATCTGCTGGAAAAACCATCATCATAATCAGATGAAGATGAAGGTGATTGTCTACTTCTTCTAATACTTCCCCTTTTCTCCATTTTCCTACTCGGGTTTTCTATGAAAGGCGAAAAAGGACTGTCATTATTACCAGATCGATAGTTTTTTTCCTTCTGGGCATTTCGTCGAACAGGTGGTGGGCACTTTTTTCTCACCGCCTATATCTTCTTCGCCTGACTCGTTCGGTGGATGTGAGAGATTGAAGCTTTTTGTGGAGAGAGGAGCGGGCTTTGGAGCAGATGATGGGAAGGATTTAAGCCTATGGAAGCGGGCTTCGAGGTGAGATGGGAGGCCCGAATCGGTGAAACCAGTCTTGGTCGAGGACTGTGGAGTCCATGGCCTGAGATAAGAGCTCTTCAACTGCTTTCTCGCCGTCGCTGTCGGAAAAGAAAATCAGGTTTGGGAGAGGAGGCGTTTGCAAGTTGTGGGTCACGAGATTACACAATGGGAGGGATGTTAAGAGTCTCAGAGGTATATTCGGTAGTTTAGGCATAATTTTGATTTTCTGCATTTAAATTAAATGAAAATTGATAAGTAAACATTGAATCCTGCCACGTCAGTCATCAAGCCCGAATTGGATAACTTTGTACTTTTTTTGATGATTTTGCCAACTTCGTGTATGTGTTTGGATAGTGGACAATATCTTGGTACTAAATTTGAAAATGGACAATTTAATGGACAAAAAAAAAAAAAAAAATCCCGATTGTCAACCATAAGAGTTGTCTGGTTCGTGTGGCGTGTGTTTGAAATAAATGGCTTGTCACCAATTTAATAGATTCGTTAATTAGTAATTTTCGTTTTATCTACTCGATTTAAATTTTGTAATTTATCTTTTTAATTCATTGCACTATCGATTTGTTGTTGGTTATAATTTAGCTTTCATCATCCAAATAGTGGTCAGAGGGATGACAAGCTAGTATGAAATCCATAAATAGTACGATTTTTTTATTTTGTATGTGACTTATAGTTTGTAATTCTCCAGCATTACGTAATTCTCATATTATAATATGAATGTTAATACAAAATTTCACAATGTAGTGTACAATCTCAAATGATATTGTATGAAATTTTATATGACTATTAGTATGAAATTATGTCAATATATGAAATATTTTCTACTTAATATACTAATATAATTATTAAATCCCACAATGTAATATGAAGATTTTGGAAATTTCACGATATAATATGAAATTTTAATAATGTAGCGATCGGTGACTGACGACGGTGACAGAACAATGGTAATATGAAATTTGAAATAAATTTGGAAGAAATGAAAAAAAAAAGTGAAAGAAAAAAAAGTTTGAAATTTGAATTAAATTTGGAAGAAAGAAGAAAAGAGAGAGAGAGAGAGGGGGGGAGAGAAAGAAAAAAAAGTTTATGGATAAATTAATAATTTTATGTATTAATTTGAAATAAATGGAAAGTATTTGATAAGGCTGTTTGGGATAAATATTTTCCTACTGATATTTAACCAGCCACGACGCCACAGTTAAAATGACTGATGATTAAGACTAACTAAGGCCAAATTAGAACAGGGATTTGATCAAATAGAGCTCTTACCACACACAATATTCAAGAATTCAATAATGATAAAATCTAAGTCTGATTCAAAACTTAATAAAATAGTCAACACATATCATGATAGTTATCAATATGAGATTATCTTGTTATCAATTTGTTACCTCATTTGGAAAATGACAATCTTAACCATACCTCGACGGGATTATCTTGTTATCAATTTGTTATCCAGGTCATCTATCTATAACTTAAGTTTTTTTATTATTACAATCATATTTTTCTTTTTGTTTTTCTTTGTTTGATTATTATTCATTTATTACAGCCCGTAGTGTGTTAAAATACACCCGATGTCCTATGATATGCACGAATACTTTAAATTATGATATTTATAGTGTTGTACTCGCAAATTGAGTCATATTTTACGTTATAATATTTGTGATATGATATTTATTGTGTTACATTCTCAAATTGATTAATATTTTAAGTTATGATATATATGATATAAATATATTCCTATATCATATTTTGTATCTAATTTCCCAATCTATGCAACCTAGTTTGTGTCTTATTCGCGCTTCTTAAGTGTTCATATTAATTTTAACATTTAGAAGAATATTATATTTTAAATAAATCCAAACCAAATTAGGATAATTCAATTAGAGATCCCTGTCAACAAAATATCTTAATGCAAATGGAATGTATAGTCGAAATTTGATTTAAAGATTAGCCTTAGGCGATATTTGTTCTAAATTCCCAATGTCTGAATTGAAATTTTGAGCGTTAATTCTCATTTGTTTTATAATTTAAAAATGTAATATTAAATTAACAACTTATTTTATCTCATCATCATTGCATTTAAATAATTATATATTACTAGATAAAATATTAAAATACACTATTATTCACATTTCATACACAATTTGACAATAAATATAATATTAAAATACATTACTATCCACTTTTTTAGAGATGATCTGACATTTTAAAAAATAAAAATAACTAAATTCTACCCAAAATTTTTTTTCTTACTATTTATATATTTCTTAATACCCTAACATTACCAATAATAAAATTCAAAACTTCAACAGAATCTAATCCAATCCAAATAATCCCTCAAAATTTAAAATAGAAAAATAAGAGTAGACTACCACCTAATAAAGGAGAGTGAAGTGTCAAGTTTGCAATTTCTCCATCTTGCATTCTCTCTCCCTAGAAAACCCTTTATTTTTTATATTCGAGTTGGAATATTCTTGTATGAGCATTGGAAGAATCGGTGGGAGGGAACAATGAAGCAACTAAAGAATCTTTCTCCCGTGATTTGCACGCGTCTCACCGCCGCGTAGGGTTAGATTTACATCATTTAATGGACCGTTTGGGAGAACTGTGTTGGCCTTTCGCCCTCTCCAAGGGCCATCCACATCCGAGTCTCTTTTATTGTCGTGTCATACACGGACACGAATCATGACATGCCACCTTGACCCCTTATCATTATTGTGTGGATTAATGGTTGGAATATTCTTTTCTCTTCTTTTTTTTTTTCTGGGGTTAATTATATTTAATAGTATAACTATGATAGAATTGAAGAGGAAGGGCAAATATAAAAGAAAAACGTAAAATATATGCTTCGGATTTTAATCAATACTGATCATTCTATTGCTACTCCATCTGGTTCACGTATCACGATATCTGTTATTTTAATTGTTCGTATAAGCACTAAAAGATAAAGATGAATGATTTTATTGTTGTTATTAAAATATTATTTTCATTGAAAAAAGAAAGACAATTTAAAATACTCTGTTGGAAAGTGAGTAGAATATAATTGAAAAACATGTATAAAGTGTCTTAAATATATACAACAATAACCATATTGAATTATTTTTTATTTTACTTAAAAATAATAAATATTGTGAATCGAAATAAATAATTATTAATATGGTAATATACAAGTTCATACAATAATAATGCCTCTAATTTTCTCCGAGTTAAGAGCATCTTCAATGCCACATTGTGGATTGTCAATTACATGGAAAATATAAAAGAAATAATTAAAAAACTTCTCCAATGATAAATGTGGATCATAGAGAATAATTGATTAAAGAAATGAAGAAACAATTAATTAATATAACATGATCAAAAAATTAGGAAAGATGTCAAAGAGAAAATGTCTAGCACACAATCTAGACATTGTCTACAATTTTTTTGCCATGTAAGACTTTTTAACTTATGTGGCAAATATTTTACTCTAATTGACAATGCATTGGAGATCCTTTAATAAGTAACTCGATTCTAGGATTGTGTGAGATAGACTTTTTTCCTTCTTTTGTACATTTATAGAAAATTAAATAGGGGATTAAAAAGTTTCAAACTTTATACTTCTCTGTCTCATTCTATCTATCGCGGTTGATAATCTACGGAAATTAAAAAAGATGATTAGTATTACAATTATAGGTATCAAATGACAATAATATCATTTTGTTAAAATAATTAAAAGTGTGAAATAATAAAAGTAGGGGTAAAAGTAGTAAAGTACTCTTTAATACTTATTTTGAAAGTAAAAATTAATAATGATTATCTTTTAGAAGTGTAAATGCGATAGATAGAGTGGGATAAATTTTTTTCAAAATTGCGATGGATTAGAATGGGACAGCAGAAGTATTAAATATTCGATTATTTTTATTTTTATTAGCGAGTTTTTCTTTCAAGATTTCGTATACATCTCCAAGAGAACGATTTTAACTCTATGATTAGTTCGTACAAGAGATTCGGTGATGATAGAAAAGTAATACGTTTAGTAGTGTCAAATGAGCCTGTCCGCTCTGTACCGCCGCGGGCTACCCCAAAACGAGGCGGGTCGGGCCGGGCCTATTTTTCCGCGGGCCGAGAAAATTTAAGTCTGCGACCGGCGATTGAAGGCCCGCGGGCTAGTCAATTTTTTTTTTCAATAAATATTTTTATGTTAAAATTTAATAATAATAAAAAACTATAATATTTAAAGTTTTCTAACGGGTAAATAGGAAATAAAGAAATACAAATATATCTTCAATTTTAACCAATATAAATTTTAGTTTTAAATTTTTCTCGGGGACTTTCTTAAAGAGGAATCTCATGTAAATACCATGGAATAAGGTTTGATCTTGATCCTATTCCATTCAAAAAATGGAAAACACAATTGGGATTTTTTTTGGAAATTGAATGCAGTTACTAATTCATGATCTGGCGTGTATAGAATGAAAACTTCATTCTCGATTCTACGAGAATTTTTATGAAAGCCTTTCATTATTGAAAAAAACACACTAAAAAGTGGATCAGTCCGCTCCGGCCCGTAAAAACCCGCGAGCTTAACGGATCAGACAAAAAAAATGCAATCAAACGAGCCTGGGAAATGGAAGTCCAGATCCGCTCGTTTGCGCGGGCTCACAGGCCAGACCTCTGGCTTTGGCCCATTTTCACAGTGCTAAATATATTCATGCACATATCAATATTTTCACAGACCTTTGGCTCTGGCTTTGGAGGAATTTATTGAAGTTGTTGTCTCTGTTCAATACATAATGACATAATGATGGAAGTTTATTATTATTATTCCTTCCGTCCCATTCTATAATTAACCATTTCACATAGATTAAGAAAGATAAAGTTCGGGTTAAGTTAGTGTTCAATGAGCCCCACTCCGAAGTGAAGTGCCACAAGATCAAAATATTATTTTATTTAAAATAATTAAAAGTATGCAATAATAAAGTTAGAAGTAAAATCAGTAAAGTAACATTTAATTTTTATTGGAAAAGTAAAGAAATAACAATGATTCTCTCTTTAAAATGTAATTGTGATAGATAGAATGAGACATGAAAATTTATAAACTCCGACAGATAGAACGAGACGGAGCGAATAATTCTTTTCGAGGATGATAAATTTTGACATGGTATAAACATAACTTATTATTAGTAAGTTATGTTAAGATAATAAATCATAAGAAAAGAGAAAAAAGAGGCGAGGGTCTTGTGTACGAGAAATCGAAAAGTGAATTATACAACCCTAATCACCTAAGTCTATATATAATAAGACAATAAAAAGATTAAAGGACTAAACTACCTTAAAGGTCTAATTATATATATTTAACATCCCCCTCAAACTCGTGATGCATCAAGAGGTAGCATCGAGAGTTTGCTAGTCAAATACTGAAAACGCGGAGCAAAAGTGATTTTGTAAATGAATCAGCAATCTGCATGGCCAAAAATACAAATGACAAAGTAATCGTGTCAAGTTGAAAGTGATGTCGAGTCTAATAACAATCAATCTCGATATTTGGTGCGCTTGTGGAAGACAGAGTTGCGTGCAATTTGAATGACACTCATTTTTATCACAATGCATGAGAATGTGATCTGATAGTAGAACCCACATATCATAGCAAGCGCAATCAGATGATTTATGCAGCAGTGGAAGCCATAGCACGATATTCAGCTTATGTAGATGAGGGGGAGATAACATGCTGCTTTTACTTTTCCAAGAGATAAGAAAATCTCATAAAAAAATACAAAATTCAGTAGTTGGCTTACGATCCGTATGGTCACCAGCCCAATCTGCATTTGAGTACGCACGTAATTTTAAGGATGGAGAGGAAGGAAATAATAAACTCAGAAATTGAGTGCCACGAAAATAACGAAGAATACGAAGAAAAGCTACCCAATGAACTGACGTAGGAGTAGCACTGTCAAAACGGGCTGGCCCGTCAGGTCGCGCAAACGGGCGGTCCTCGGCTTCCATTCCCCAAGCCCGTTTGATCGCAGGCTTTTCTGGCCCGTCTCGTTCAGCCCGCGGGTTTTTGCGGGCTTGCGCAGGCTAACCCGCGGGCTGGCCCGTTTTTATTTTTTTTATATATAAATTTAAAATTAAAATTTATATTGGTTAAATTGAAATTAAAATTGAAGAAATAGTTGTATTCTTTTAATTCCTATTTGTCCGTTAGAAAAATTTATATATTATAGTTTTTTATTATTTAAATTTTAGCATAAAAATATAATTTTATTAAAAAAAATCAAAAACAGCCTGGACCGCGGGCCTCCAATCGCGGGACGCGAACTTAGTATTTCCCAGCCCGTGGAAAAATGGGCCCGCCCTGCCTCGCCCCGTTTTGGGGCAGCCTGCGGCGGGCCGAAGCGGGCTGACCCGTTTGACAGTGCTACGTAGGAGAAGTAACAAACTGACTGACAATGTGTACAATATAAGTAATGTTTGGTCTAGTGATGGTGAGATACACCAAATTACGAACAATAGTACGATATAAAACAAAATTAGACAAACAAACGCCAAGTGAGGTGTTCAAGAGGTGTATCTCCTGACCAAGTATCCGATAACCAAGCATGATCAAGAAAGTAGCAATGTATTTGGATTTATATAAAATATACCCCCTTGAAGAGTAGGCCACCTCATATCAAACTGTCACTCCATTTGCAATTTCAACTCTGCAATCCCATGATCATCACCCCCAGTGATAATCATATCGTCAACGTCAAAGAAATCAAAATGTGACCATTTGAAGTACACATAAAAAATAAGGCAGAGTCATGTTAGTTATAATGGAAACCAAGAGACTTAAACACAATAGAGAACTTCTTAAACCAAGCTCGAGGTGCTTGTTTGAGGCCGTAGAGAGCCTTCGTCAATGTACAAACGTCAACGGGACTTAAGAATGGCAATTGGGGTGGGTGGGGATCCGCTGCGGAATTTACATTATACACAACAGAAGCACCTGAAGTACTAAACGGAATAGGTATTAGTTTGGTAATGGTTGGAGCAGCAAACTTGGATTCGGCAAGAATCTCATTTTTTGGTAGTACGAAGGGGGAATGGTGGGTACGTCTACCCCCACTCCCGTCCCCACTTGAAAAAGTTATCCCCATTCCTGCTTGAAAAAGTTATCCCTGTCTCCGCTCCGTCCCCGCTTCAAACTAAGTGGTATCCCCGTCTCCGCTCCCGCGAGTATATTAGTTGCTCTTGCCCTCGACCGCAATACCCAATTACCCGCCCCTACCCATATACGCAGTTCGTACTCGATTGTACCCCTCTCCCCCCCACCCCGCCCACCCCCTCTCGCATATTATTACTTAAAAGAATTAAAAAAAGACCGCGGGGCTTAGTTTATAGGTCTACTTATATATATAAAAATAAATAAAATTACAAGAAAGTTCAAATATTAAGACAAACATTTAGTCTATTACATTTAAAAATGGTTCAAAATATAAAAAAAATATTTCAGTAATAATATATTCGAGTTTCAAATGGGAACGGGTATCTGCGGGTACCCGGATGGGGTGGGGTAGGGGACATTATTCCCATCTCCGTACCTGCCCTTACAAAAACCCGCAATTCCATAACTGCTTGCATCCCCATCCCCGCTTAAAGCGGGTAATCTCTATCCCTGTCATGACGGGGGCGGGCGGGTCCTCATTTTAATTGGGTTTATTGCCATCCCTGGATTATGTGCAACACCTGGTGGAGGGACCATGTAAATTTTTTCTTGAAAATTACCACACATCCGTTTGGGATGGATGCTAATGTCGAAGAGAGGCAATTGCAATAGGGACCCGGATGGTATACATTTTGGCAATTGGAGAAAACGTTTCTTCGTAATCAATGCCATATTTTTGAGAAAACCCCTTAATAACTAAACGAGATTTATATATTTTAATCGACCCATCAGACTTTGTTTTTATTTTATAGACCCAACGAGAGCCAATCGCATGTTTTCTTGGAGAAAGAGAAACGAGATCCTAAGTATCTATCTTATGCAGAGCAGAAAGCTCCTCTGCCATAACTTGTTGCCAAAGAGGATCAACAACAACCTCTTGATATGAAGAGGGCTTGGATAAATTATTAACATAGATCAAAAAGGCAGCAAAGGTACTAGAGTAATTACAGTAAACATAGTCTGGTAACTGAGTGGACTTATGAACACGTTGAGGATAACGTTGTGGTGGTGTTATTGTAAATATCGTTACCGGAGGGACTATAGAGGTAGTAGGAACAATAGAAACATCAGCGAAAGAGGTATCTGAGTCATCATGCCTATTGGTGTTATCCCCGTAAGGCTCAGTTCCAGTGTGTGAATCTTCATAAAAGGGATCAATAGCAGCAATATCTGGCTTTGTAAGGTCGTGAGATCTATGAGGAGTTGGGTAGTATGGAATGTGCTCAAGAAACACAACATGACGTGATGTATAGAGTTTCTGCTCTAGAGGATCATAACAACAATACCCCTTGTGACCTTCCAACCAATAAAGACACAAAGTGCCGAACGAGAAGATAGTTTATTACGTTCAACATGAGGCCAAATAACAAAACATACAGAACCAAGATTTTGCAAGACATAGTAATTTGGGACATGACCATCTATGATGCACGGACACTTCGTTTTTGACCTCCGGGCCGAGTCGGACACTCCGAGGACGCGGACACGCGCCCGACACGTGTCGTACGCGTGTCCTATTTTTTTCTTTTTTTTTTTTTTGAATTTTTGACAGGAGACACGGCTCGGACACAGCGGGGCATAGGGGACACGGCCCCGACACGTTTTTTCTTTTTTTATTTATTTTTTTTTTCAAAAATTTTATTTTTTTTATTTTTTAATTTAATATCATTTTTTATTTTATTTGAGGTTTTATAAATTATTGTAAATGAGTTTGTAATTATTTTATATGACTTATTATAAATAAAATTTATTATAATTTAATATTTATAGGAAATAAATATATTAATAATTATTTATATTATAAACGTGTACGAGCCGTGTCGTGTCCTATATTTTTAAAAATAAGCCGTGTCCGTGTCGGTGCAACTTAGATGACCATACAATCTCTCAAATGGGGATAAACCCAACATAACAGAAGATGGAATCATGTTAATCATATAGGTAACGGTAAGAGCAGCTTCACCCTAAAACTCACTAGGAATAGATGCATACAAGATAAGAGAGCGTGCAGTTTCTACAATATGACGGCGTTTACGTTCAGCAACCCCATTTTGTTCAGGTGTATCGGTACAAAAGGTTTGATGAAGAGTGCCATCAGAGGCAAGCAATTTAGAGAACTTAATATAAGTATATTCACCACCCAAATCACATCAGAAACACTTAACAATAACATTATGTTGAGTCTTAATAAGAGCATGAGATATATGATAATTAGCAAGAAAATCAAAGCGACGCTTCATAAGGTCCAATAACGACTGTAAAATCATCAATAAAATAAACATAATATATAGAGCTACCCTTCGTGGGAATAGGTGATGGTCCCCACACATCAAAATGCACAAAGTCAAACGGTGCAACAAAAATAGAAGCACTTTTATTAAACGGTAAAGTTGGAAACTTAGCCAGTTTACAACCACTACAATCAAAAAATATTATGAGTTCGCAACTTTCCTAAAGCGCCTGTAGTGGCCAAGTACTTTAAACGAGAAAAAGAAACATGGCCAAGATGCGAGTGCCATAAGTAAAATCAGAAGACGATGAACTCAAATGAAAAGACGACAAGTCAACACTTGAGGCAGCAACATGATGAGTCTTAAGCTCATCCAATACGTAAATCCCCACTGCCTATGGCCTGTCCCAATCATCCTCCTGGATTGTGGATCCTGGACACAACAAGATGTGGAAGTAAAAAAAATTGAGAAACCAGAGTCACACAACTGACTGACCGATACAAGGTTCACATTCAAATTTGGAATGTAGTAAACATGTGAAAGAGAGAACTGCGGTGTACATATAGATCCAATTTCTGCTAATAGCATAGGGGTTCCATCAGCAGTCATGATATGAATTAGAGCGTAAGGTTATAAAAGAGCTTAACAAATAAAACATACGATGAGATGCTTCAGAGTCAAGAATCCATATCGAGGAAGATATACGTGATGAACCAGATGAAGACAAACCTTTGTTTACAGAAGCGGACATGGCATGCGGATGCGTGGCAAGAAGCTTATGAAACTACTCATCAAGAGCGGCTACTATAGGAACAAAACCAAGGATTTCTCCAAAGGAAAATACATGCCCAGCATCTACGGAATTAACTGGAGGAACAACTATTGGAACGTTGGATGTTGGAGGTCTGAAATCCTGTTGTGGCACTTGAGATGGAGGTCTCCATTGAGAGGGTTGTTGTGCCTGCTGATTTCTGCTAAGCAACTTTGGAAAATTTACTTCCAGTGACCTTGACCTTTGCAAAATCTGCAAACAATGGATGCAACTTGAGGCCTATTTTGATTATTGGATGATTGTTTAGAAGGAACAAAAAAGGCAGACGGACTAGATGGATTTTTTCTGTTCATTTTCTTTCTCTGATTGAGATTTGAGACGAATTTCTTCGGCCAACAACTCATTAACCACCAGATCAACTATGAAGAGGGGATTGTGATGCAGGATTGTTACTCGAAGTACTTCAAAATCATCTTTAAGAGCCATCAAGAATTGGACAAGACGCTGCTCTTCCCTACGATAAATATATGGGGCATATGCTCATAATTTTGCAAATTCCATGAGAGACAGTTGATCCCACAAATTGGTCATGACAGAATAAAAGTCTTGAATACTCACATTGTTTTGCTGAAAAGTACGAATGTCAATCTCCAACAGTTACTGTGACTGCACGTATAACCTTTCTGAGTGATCCTAAACCTCTTTAGACGTATCATACTTTGCCAATTGAACTCCGATCGATTGTTGCACCGAATTTTTAATCAAAGTATGTTTTTTGAATTGTTCGCATCCCAAGAATCCATCTTCTCAACACATTTCTCATCTTTTTATATGATTCACCTAGCACTCTAGAAACACAACTCCACATCCTCTTTCCTTTCAGGAAATTCTTCAACACATAACTCAATATGAATAATTATGCTTGTTGATTTGGGCACTAATAGCCTGTAACTATTCATCCTTTTCACCAGCCATTGCAATAGAGATAGACAAGCTAACAGATAAACAAACCCAATAGAAATCGACGAAAAATAATCACATTCCAAACTACGAATTCCAAAAGCGCAACATATCACTACAAACAACAAAAACGGATAGAAAACAATCAAAAGCAAACGAGAACAGTAGAAAACGACCAATTAGTAAATTTGGGCTTGAATCAACCTTACTCTTAATACCATGTTAAGATAAATAAACCATAAAAAAAGGTAAAAGGAGAGTTGAGGATTTTGTGTACGAAAAACTGAAAAGTTAACTATACAACTCTAATCACCTAATGTCTATATAAAAAATAATAAAAAGATCAATTCATTCTAAAGATCTAATTATATATTTAACAAATTAGAGGTTAATATATGATAACCCTTTTGATCCCTTCGTAAATATAAGAAGTTTTAAATTAATTGTTTGTAAAATACTTAACAATTACATAGCCAAAGATTTGTCAACTAAATATAAATGAAGATTATATCAAATTAAGGTACGTGACTAACCAATAAAACTAATACAACAAGAATATGAAAACAGAAATAGTTTGGAAGAAAATTGTCATCAAATTACTTTTGTTTTGTTTCACGTCTCCTTAATCACTCTCAGGATAATGTTTTCCACCTCCGTTTCTCAAGATCCGGCATTTGATTGATGGGGTGGCATGTTCCTCGTTTCAAGTTAATGTATGGGCTAGAAAAGTTTGGTTAAATTCATTTTTCCAAAACAGAACTTGGGTTGGGCTTCTGCTACAAAGCATAACTTTTTGGAATATCCAATAAACCTAACCGGCTAATTTCTTGCAACAGTTTTAATTCTCAACTTCACAAATTTTGACCAAATAATGCTGCGTATGGAAAAATATTTTTATCAAATACTATAAATAATTATATAAAATATCAAATAATTCAATCATAAATATACAATTATAGAGTTACTCTTATTAAAAATAAAATTATAATAATATCAACAAACAACACACCATCACCACTACTCCATTCCACCTCCCACTGGGCACTCCGTCGCCGCTGCTGCAACTGTCCGGTTGCCGGCACCGCCGCCAGAGATTTTTTGGCGAACACCGCCGGAAAATTAGAGCAAGTTTTTTTTTTCCAAAAATATATATATTTTTTTGGTGTTTTTTTTTTCCCAAAAATATAAAGTAAGAAATCTCATTGTAGAGTAAAAAATTATTAGTAAGAAATTTCTTACTTTTCTATACATGAGGTATGAAACATATAAAATGATTTTTCATTTTTAAATATAAATTAAGAATGTATTTTTTTTTAGAAAATAAAGTAAGAAATCTCACTATAAAATAAGAGTTTTTCTTACTTTTTCGAACATAAAATAATAAATTCCCTTATAGGATATAAAGTAAGAAACTTTATTATCTTTTCGAACATAAAGTTCAAAATCTCACTACAAAATAATATATAGTTGTATTAAGTAAGAAATACATAATAATTTGCTATTAAGCAAAAAAAAAATTTTTTTTTTTGTCAAACCAAAAGTGTGTAATAAGTAAGAAATACATAGCAAGATTTTCACAACAAGTAAGAAACTTTTGCAATCAAATAAAATACTTTTTTTCATCAAATATGAGTTTTTTGACATTAAATAAAAAATTTGTATACATATAGTAAGAATTTCGCACATATAGTAAGAAATATTTCCGGTGATCGTAAATATTTTTGGACATTAAGTAAGAAATATTTGGACATATAGTAAGAAATTATCTAGTTGGAAAAAAAAATTGACTACAATCATGGACATGTGGTAAGAAATTCAGACATACATTAAGAAGTTATTTGGGCAAAAAAAAAAAAAAAACACGCCGAAAATAATTTCCGATAGCAGAAACATATTTATAGATGATCGGGAAAAAAATCAGTGACCGGAAAAAAATCCTGGCGGCCGAAATATTTTTCGACCGGAACAGGTGAGGCGGCAGCCACCTGCTGCCCCTATTATTATTAATATTATTATTATTATTATTATTATTATTATTATTATTAGTAGTAGTAGTAGTAGTAGTAGTAGTAGTAGTAGTAGTAGTTTCTAATAGTAAGAGAATTGTGGTATATTCATATCACAATTTTGAACTATTTGACAAAAAATAGGTACTATTTGACTTAAAATTGAATGTTAAACTAATTGGCATATGGACCTCCACTTGGAGGACTATTTGACAATTTCCCTCATTAATAAATTGATGGATGTAAATGTAGAGGGTGAATGACATAGTACCTTCACGATGCGATTTCAATAAATATATAGGAAAAAGGCAATGTCTTGAATTTTCACTTTTATTTTTCCTTACATGAAGTCATCAATGTCATTCATAAGAGATCCCCAATGCAATATTGTTAACTGAATCTATGTGTCAAATGACATTGATATTTTATAAAAAGTTCTCCAATGTATCAATGTTAATGTTATATATGTGATAATTTATTTTTTATTTTCAGAAAAAATAAAGAGAGAGAAATTACATGATTGGATGATATATTTCAAAATTTATTGTAGACATTGTCAAGAGTAATGTATAGAATTTGACATTACTTTTGACAATATTAAATATTTAATGTGCCACATAATCATTTTCATGCAAGGTGTCGATTTTTATATTGTCAATATTATTCCACTGAACATGCTCTAATAGTTATAGTATTACCATATTTCATCCAAATTAAAAAGTCTTAAAAAATAAATCATCTACCCCATTTAATATAAGGATATTTAATACATTTTAAATATCAAACACTTATTTTAATCGTATTAAACAATAGTTAGAAACAATAAATAAGAGTTATTTGGGAAATCTTAACTAAAAAGTGTGTTGATTTCTAAAAGAAGAATTATTTGCGAAAAAAAAAGAGAATTTAAAATGATAATTATTTTAGAACGAAAAAATATTATTTAAATGCTGTTGATTATCATGAACTAAGAAATTAATATATCACAACAAGAAAATAGACCAATGGTGACAAAATCTTAACGAGTTTTATTTTTTAATTAAAAAAGAAAATCACAACAAAAAAATAGATCAATGGTGACAAAATCTTAACGAGTTTTATTTTTTAATTAAAAAAACACTCACACAAAACAGCATATCTTCCAAAATCTATAAGCGAATCCATGAATATCGAGTCGAATAGTGCTACAGTTATTCATATCTTATGAATTGGCATCACACACAATAGTTTTCAGGTGGTGTATAAATGACAGTATACAAATTCAGACAAATTGTAGTCTCGAATTCAGATTGACGTTAAAATGGACACTGCCTATCCTTTTCAAGTTTGGGCTGCTCAGGTGGACCAGCCCTTTAAGGTAAATGTTTGGGGTCAATGGAATCTTTTTATATTATCAGTCCATGATTAGAGTTTGGAGTGTAACATTTTACCCGGAGCCCCGAGAGAATCAAAGTTACCCCCCTTAAAAATCATAATCAATCAATCTAATTATTTCTTCGTAGTTCTATTTCTTACTTAATGTAGTGTTTATATGTTGTATAATATACTTATATTTTAATCAAATATACAACTTATTTAATGTGCACGTTGAGCCCGATTTACCTCACGATGTGGACCATGACCCATAATATTTTCATAAATCGAGCCTAAATTTTATAAAATAATTTTTTATATGTATCAATTATTAATGTGAAAGATCTGAATGAGACTGATCACACTCTTCTAGAGGTGAGCGATACATATAAATGTTCTTTATCTTAGTGCTGTATAATTATTTTTTTTATTGATATTTGATATGTTTTTTGACCTAAGTCTTAGATTAGACCGTCATACTTCTTCACAAAAACTCATACTTTCTAAAGTAATATAAAACAACTCTTTTACTTTTTGATTTAGAAGAGAAATTTTCACCTTAAATTTTGGATTTTTGTTTACTACACGTCAAACGGCCTATAGTTATTGTAAGGTATGAAATATCATTTTTGGATAGTACCATTTTGAAAGTTTATCAAGTCAAATTAAAAAAATGGGTATCATCGATTTAAAAAAAACTGGGAGTTTGACTTCATGATATGCACATGAATGAACAATTATTTGTGATAGAGAGCCGTAATATTATAGACCATGATTTTGTGCTGGATAAAACCAGTTAGACAAAAACTCGTGAAATCGATCGTGATATTTTAATAATATTTGACTATTTGTGAGCAATTTCACCTTCTATTGATAAATTGTGTAGTTAATTATAATGTTTAATGACAAAATCATTTGTCTTCGTAAAATTAGAGTTTAATTTTTTTAGTGATGATTATCAATATAGTAGAGAGCGACCCGATAAATTCAGGTCGTATGATCATATAAAACTCAGTGACCTGAAGATGAGTACATCGACAGGTCGCAAGATTGTCGACCATTCAGGTCGTACGAGAAGTCGTCAAGAGATCGTACAGAAGCTAGCAATCGGTCTCATGAGAGGTCGATCTACACTACGTTAGATTATAATGTCATCCCTAGTCTAAGTACATTCAGCCTAATACAGTCAGATTATACTTTAGCATTAATGACCACATATTTTAAGTAAATGTTACAGTATGTAATGTAGTATTTCTAACTACATATTCTAGTGTTACATTTATCATACATATTACTATAAATAGTTGTAACATTTTTTACTGTAATGATCGAACGAATATAAAAAAAAAGTTAACACTAGAATTGTTCATCTTTGTCAAACATGAGTTCTTTCTTTCTTCCGAATAGGACACAATTAAGTTCAGTGAGAAGACTTGCGTATATTGTATAAAGAATTCACACAATAGAGTTTAGAGTTAGATTAAACTATATCTCACACAGTACACACAGTGTGTGTAAAACCAAGTTTAATTTGGATAATATCGTAATTCATTTAACTTCCACCTACTAAATCAGAGCAACTGAGTCTCTTCAACTTGATGAATATGTAATTAGGGACTTCTTCTTTTTTCGGATTTTGCATATTTATTATTTTTATTATTATTATTATTATTATTATTATTATTATAACAGTGCTTGAAGGATATAAAAACAACGGGCATGTATGGAAGTGTTTCCATCCACAATTTTCAATTTCCAACTATTACGAAAATTAGAATCATGTTTATTTATGATTTTCATTGGAAATCATCATTTTCAAAATTTTTATTTTTACATTATTCATTTCAAATCTATCAATCATATTTCATTTTTTTAGGTGGGACCTACCATTACAATCAAAACCTAATTAAAATATTACTATTTTCAAATTATATATATCTAATTGGGCCCGCTATCTACAATCTTATTAATATTTTATATTACATATCTTAATTAAAATATTATAAGTGGACCCTACCACTATAAATTTTTAAATTATTTTTAAATTATTATATACATAAAAATATAATTGAAAATTACTCATCCAAACGTAATCTCAATTTTCAAACGAAAAACTAATAAATTCTCAATTCTCAACTTCAACTTCTTATTTTTCCTAGCAACCAAAAAAAACAAAACACTTTTATTGCAAAAACTTATTATATAACTCATTATTTAAAGGGTTGTATGAGGAGGTAAAAGTTACAAGAGCCATCATAAGCTTTTAGCCTATTATTTGTATATATCCGCAGAAATATTATTCTGCTTTAACCCGTCCTTTTCACCTTAATCATAGATATATTCTTACCTTGTTACCATGATTTGACAGCGCTTGAAAGGCCATGGAAACAGTGATATATATGTAGCAAGCTGATACATAGTGCTACAGGGATTAATTAAGAAATGAGATTCTTAGATGAGTTAACTATATATTTGCATTAAGTAAAAAAAAAAAATTAATCGGTAAAAAGATATAAGTGACATAATTAATTGGTAAAAAGTTAACTATATATTTAATGATAATATATAGTAGTTGTATATAATATAAATTGCATGTGTTAATTACTATATATTCAAATGATTTTAAAATTTTGTCACGTAATATTAGCAATAGTCATATTGGGCCAATACATTTTTTATTTCCCCCCTATTCTGTAGCTCTGAACAATGATAAATAATATCATAAATTAATTATTTCTAATTGAGAATTCTTATTCCACTTTATCTTTATTTAATTGCTCATATCATAATTAAAGACGTGTGTTACTAATCTAATTCAATAGAAATATCAAATAATATCGATAAACTAATTTAAGTTAGCTTACAATTCCTTTGTGATTTATCTCCTTCATTCACTCCAAAAACATACCAATATTAGGAAAATAAAAACACTAATTATCTCATTTGTATATGAAAATAAATTACATGATGATGATTTAAGAACCCTAGCCACTCAATTGTCTCATCAAAGAAAATGACATGGTTTCAACTTTCATGTGATGCAGATGACTTCATGAATTGCAATATCCAGTCCAACAACACATCTCCATCACTACCCTTCTTTATCAACAAAAGTGGAAAATTCATTTTCATTTTAAATGGAAATAAATAAATATTATATTAGGGCAATCTCTTATACTGTTTACATTGATCCCTGTCCACATTGCACCCCTTAAATCATCACTAACCCTTGTCACACTATGCATAAGAGAGAGAGAGGAATAAAGAATTTGATATGACAAGGGCTTAAAAAAGCTAAATCTTGGGAAAATGGGAATTTTGTGATTTGTGAGGCAAAACAAAAAACCTTGTAGTGTTTGGTACACCATTCTATGCAAAAGAAATTTTCTTCCCCTTCTTTTGCCTATTCCCTGTCTCCTCCATCAACATCCAAACAAGCCCTTAAATCCAAAAACATGTTTATATGACCTCAACCAGTCATCACTCTACGTGCACACACACTCACTGTGTGTTTTTCAGATGTTTACAAAATCCCACTTGACCCAAAAAAAAAAAAAAAAAAACCTCATTCCAACATCTAAAATTAAATTCCTCAATCTTGTCCACCAAAATCTTCAAAAAAAATAAAAAAAATACAAACCATGCAAAATCAATATTCTTTCCCATACTTATCTTCAACAGAGAGCTTTTACAATCTGGAGGGTGATGAAGAAGATGATGAGTACTGCTCAACTTTGCTGTCCCTCGGGCCTCCGGGCCAGACCCGGCCGCAAAGGTACAACCAGGGCTACGCAGCGTACAAGCAGATCAGGCAGAGTGATGACTTGCAAAACCCTAGTGGCGAAATTAATAAGGGTGTGACGGTGGCGCTTCATATTGGGCCACCGAGGGGCAGCTCTTCTTCTTCGTCGTCAGAATTAATGGCCATTGATCATCAAGCAGCTGTAAACCCTAGCCAACAAATGGCGGGTCATCTTGCAGATCAAGTGCCGTACTGGATCCCTACCCCGGCCCAGATTCTCGTGGGCCCTACCCAGTTCTCTTGTTCTGTTTGCACCAAAACTTTCAACAGATATAACAACATGCAGGTTTGTTCTTGATTTATTATTGCCATACAATTACGGTTTGCAATTTTTTTATTTTTTGTTTTTAATTGTAAAATTCATAGTCCTTAAATTAGGGATTGTGAACTTGTGGTGTTTGTTTTTTTTTTTTTAAATTTAAATGGAACAAATTAAATGTTTAAGGGTTTGCACACTACCCCGGCCTTGTGCTCTGCTTATGATTTTTTATTTTAATTTACATAAAAAAGATTAGGGATTGTGAATTTACTAATTTGTCTTCAAAATTTCCTGTTTCAAATTAACTACCAGTGCTTTTTTGGTTCAACAGAAAATAAACAAGTAAAAAGCTTTGATTTCATTTCTTTTTTGGGCAACTCAATTTTTAAACTTTACAACCAACATTCACCAGCCTCTCATCATCAGCTTTTAATTTCAAGAGATAGTTAGTACAATTCAATTAATTAATTAATTAGTAAGTGTTGTACATATTTAAAAAAGAAAAGGAAAAAGAAAAGAAAAGATCATTGCTGTTCCCTTAGGGTTTGTTTGTTGTTTGTGTGTGTAGATGCACATGTGGGGGCATGGGTCGGAATACCGAAAAGGGCCGGAGTCCCTGCGCGGCACGAAACCGGCCTCGTCGATCCTGCGGCTGCCGTGCTATTGCTGTGCGGAGGGGTGCAAGAACAACATCGGCCACCCGAGGTCGAAGCCGCTCAAGGATTTCCGGACGCTGCAGACCCACTACAAACGCAAGCACGGGTCGAAGCCCTTCGGGTGCCGCAAGTGCGGGAAGACGTTCGCCGTGCGCGGCGATTGGCGCACCCACGAGAAGAACTGCGGGAAACTGTGGTTCTGCATTTGCGGCTCCGATTTCAAGCACAAGCGGTCGTTGAAGGATCACGTGCGCGCGTTCGGCCAAGGCCACGCCCCGCATAGCGAGAACTTGTACTCGTATCATCATCACAATCATCATCATGTTGTTGAGGTGGATGAGATGGATGAAGATGAGGAGGACGAGGAGGAGGATATATGAGTGTTAGTTAGGGTTTTTTGCTTTTTCTTTTTTAATGAAGGATGTAAGTGTGTTGTTGATTGGATGTAATGAATGATCGACATCATGTTAACTTTTTTATTAATTAATTACCAGTGTCTTCTTTTTTTTCTTTACCAGGGTTTGATAAGTGACCTTTTTTTTTCCTCCATTTTTTCTTAATACAGTCTTGAGCTTCTAGAAACACATTTGATCGTTGATTAATTATTCTAGCATTTTCAGTTTTAGTATAACCAGGTGAATGCCATATGTTCGTAGAGCTATCAAATGAGTTGGGTCGATTGTGCCGACAGGAGAAATAGGCCCAATTTTTTTTGGCCTATATCTATCATTAGTCGAATTGATTTTGAAAGCTCTACATGCTAATTACATAATAATTTAATTATTATACACATGATATTTATTTACGTATCTTTGTGTAAAAAACTTTATCAGAGAGAAAGAGGGGACAAATAGTATAGTGAAAGCCATGCTTCTATGCATTAATGTGAGTGGCAGTTTCAAGTTTCAGTCGGATGTTTATTATTATTAATAATAACGAGTCACTTTTTTGTTTCAAATAATAAATAAAACAAACCGATAAAAGAGTAATTAATTATTAGAAGGAATAGAGAGTAGAAAGTGAGAGGGTGCTAGTTTTGGTCAAGTGAATTCAGCCCACTCAGATTAAAAAAAAAAAGATTGGCAGTAGAGCGCAGACTTGTCTGCAGCAGCAGCGTGGTACAGTCTCAGAATCTACTGTTCATTATCGATTTGTATTAGATTTGTATTTTGCTATAGATTTTCTTTCTCACACACATCAACGTACTCATTATTTCTCTCTCTTACGTTCACAATTTTTCTTTTTAATGAGTTTTATATGATCCAATTGTAGATGTGTTGTACCCTCATTTTCCCAATAGTTTGGATTATATGGGGATTTAGTTCTCAAACATTATTAATTATAAATCTTGATTAGATATAATTTATATGTATAGTTTTTTTTTTTCAACACTTGATGTCTATGATGAGCAAACGTGTCGAGAAAATTGAGAATTTTGGTGATTTGGCGTTTATAATTTGTGAAAGGGAAAAATATTCTGTGCCACGTGTACGTTTTTATGGTTTGCAACCTAATATTTTTTTTTGTTGTTGTTATTAACAACCCAAAATATGCGGGTTTTGCTCTTTGCAACTTTCAGGCGATTTTTTATTCAAACAATGGTTGAATCGAAGCACGTAAACCTCATCACTCATCACCAATTATTATGTTGGGCAATGTTTTCATGTTTTTAGAATGAGGCATGAGGTTTATGTGTTTCGATTCAACCATTTTTTGAATGAAAAATAGCAAAACTCGCATACTCTGTGTTGTTAATAACAACAATAAAAACATTAAAAGAATTTTTTTCCTTTGTGAAATTCAGTTTTTTTATACATATTTGTTGTTCATTGGCCTTGCTTCGTCAATCTAGATTGATATTTTCGTTACTCACTTGTTCTAAAACTCAAAAATAAAAAGTAAAATCAATAATTTTTTATTCTTTAATTTATATACTTATTAACACTTATACTTAAATACTATTAAATACAATATTATTCACTTTTCAAAAATAATTCTACATTAAATATCATATAATAGTGAATTATCATTCAATTTTCAAATATGATTTGACATGTACAATAGAAAATCAAGCCAATGTGACAAACAAAAATTTTACAAGACCATTTTTTTTAAACAAAATACTAATCGGGTTTAAATTTGACCGGACCCATTATAACTCAAACTTGATTTGTCTCAAACACACTAATACACACACACAGACAATGGAGGTGGTGGGTGAGTCTTGATGAGGGTTCTTCTTCTAAGTGGGTGTGTGTTTCTAAGGTCATATAATATTGATGTAATGAGAGGTTGGACTAGAACTACTAACACTTTGATGGAGGGCTTTGTCAGTAGGTAACAATGGACCACTGGAAGTTTCTGTTTTTGGGGTTTCACCCAAAGTATTACCTTTTACCTTTTCAGACCAACAACAAGCAGATACTACATAACATGTTTCACAAAATATCACTCTCTTCTCTTCTACTTTCTTTTCTTTTCTTTTATTGTAACATATATATACATACAATCAATACACACACTTGTGCATGGCTTGCTTACTCATTATACAGTGTCACCATCCTGTCAAGGCCTTTTTGGCTGGCTTTTTTTTTTTCCTCTCTCCCTTTTTTCTTTTGTTTTATTTGATCCATCATTTTACTTTTTTTTTTTTGTGTGTGTGTGTGTCTCTCTTAATTTATGTGCCTCTTTCATATTTATGTGTATACAATTGATTGATTTGGGCATGCATGCATGTATCAATCTTTTTTCCCTTTGTTTCCTTTTTCATTGTGTAACTTACATTATCACTCTCACATCTAGCAAATATCTTGTCTTTTCAGATTTCTTGATTTTATGATTCGGAAATAGGTGTGGAGATATCTTGATATAACTGCCTTTTTCAGATACCTTAAAATAGTCAAAGTTATAACTATGTATTGATAGGTTAGTTTATATAGAAGCAAAAACATAAGCAAAACATAGTTTGTGGGGTTCATAAATTGCCTTTTTTTTTTAAGGGCTACTAGTTTTTGGAAACAATGAAGGACTTCGAAATTATGTTTGCGCAAATTATATATAGAATGAAACATTGGGGATTTGTTGTGGACCTTGTGGTCAAAAGGTAAAGTTATTTCTAGTTTTGAACAAGAAATAGTTATATAAGTAAATTGTTGGTTTAGGATTGCAATATTGGTGGTCAACATAAAGGGGAAAAAAGAAGTTGAAACATGTCCACTAATAATTTCTTATTTCTTTTACTATAAAATCAAGTTTAGTCAAGCCCTAGCTAGTATAATGAGTGAATTGCACTTGCCATGTAATCAGTGCATAGTAGGTAGTCTTGCTGACTTTTTTCTTTTAATCTAGTCGAGAGGAGTTGTTAAAGAACAATTTTGGTATGTTTCTGTTTTTTCTTTTCTTATTTTGGGTTGTTTCTGTTTTTAATCTACTATTTTGAATATATACTAATATAACCAATTTTTTTGATAACACTAATATTAATTAGACACACTTTTTTTTCACATTGACTACGTCCAATTAGTCTAAGATAGTAAATTTTGCTCAATATTGTGAATTCGTAGCAATACAAATAATGGCCAATAAAATGAACATAGAACACCAACACTCATCCAATAAAATTGTGGACATTTTGTGAATTCGGAGGTGCATGGATATTATAAATAAGTATCAGTAAACGATGTTATATTCAGTGTTTAAATACTAGAACTAATATCAAACAGTTTGTATGAAAATAAGCAGCGAAATAATCAAAATAATTTGAACACGGCAAATTAAATTTCGTTCGTAAGCAAACGTACTTACGAACTGGATATACAAACCCGAAAACTATATTATTGAACTTGTTCAAGATCGAATACATATTATAAAGAATTATATGAAAAATACTAGTGTCAACACTTGATACTAAAATACTTGTGACGACACTTGCGATAATCTTCTCCTTTGATTACGCAACTTCGAAGATATATATGTTTTGATTCGTTGCCTCAAGTATTCTACGTGCTCGTGCGTCTCCTTGCTGCATCTTGCTTCTCGTTGTAAAAGTCGTACCTTCCTTGTGTTTTCTTCTTGTCTTAAATAGACAATACTCTTATTCTTGGTAAACAATTAAAATTGTGGACATTTTTTTTAGAAACTATTTGTCACTAAGTAATTGTTAATTCACTATAAACGTACGATTAGGCACACACCCACACGGGTATGTGTGTGGAATTAGATTCCATTTGTGACGTGCACAATCGTAATAATTTATATATGCACACATATAAAAATTTGTATATATATATATAATAAATATATATGTAGGTGAAGACAAGTAGCTGTGTGGCCTGAATCATAGGAGTACCTGATCAAGGCTTAGTAATATAGCAATAATACAATTTTCATGGTCCCCTTTGATCACTCTCTGCTGCGTCATGTGACTTAATTGTCAATTTCGAATGAGATGATAAATATTAAAACATTTTGACTTTTGTAAACAAAAAAAAAAGATGTAAGTACGTGCAATAACTTTCTGCACAAAAACTGTAGGTGATGAAATTATAAGTAGTTGAGGCAAATAATGCCCAAATAGGTGAAGGATTTGTCATATTAAATTTTGTTCTTAAAGAATTTTATCTTCGCCCTGATGATGTTCTATAAATATACCACAGAATAAATGATGTAAAGGCAAGCCATGTGAAGGCAAGGGTAGTTGAACAGTTTAAAATCAATTATATGAAGTCGAAAAAGAAAATGAGATGTAATTTAAAATGCCTTTTTTATAATTTGAGTTTTTCTACCGTGTCTTTTTTATTTATATCAATTAAGACATTAATTGAAGTTCGAAAATTAATATAATATGTATTATTCTTTTATTCCTTTTCACCACATTCTAAATTTATTCTAGTTTTTTAATCCAAGATCGATTTAAATAATACTAATACAAAAACGGACCAAATGTGCATTTTTTTTAATACTGGTTGCCAAAAATGGCACCCATATAATAAAGAGGACTAAAAGTCTATTTAAGCCAACTAAAAGGATAAAATTGTATTTTGACCATAAATGATAAATGTGTGCACCTTTATTTACGATCATGAGACCGAGCCACATTATTCAAGAACACTCGCTACTACTACAAATACTATTATTATTATTATTACTATTATTATTATTATTATTATTCAGCCTTTTATGTTCTCATATAAAATTATAGACATCAGAGATGTGATTGAAAAATAAATAAAAAAATATAGTAACAGGCTGCAAAAAAAGTCCGTATTTTACAGAGAGATAAGAAGAAAAAGACAAAATACAGTAACACTGAATACAGAGAATAGGTGAAGACTAAATGCAAGAACCTTATCAACTCTCAACAAACCCAATTTTGTCAGTCTTGTGGGTTCTCGAACTTTTATTTTTTCTTTTTTGTTAATTTCAAAAAGAAAAAGGAGAATTAAAATATTTAAAAAAACTCTGATATCTCTGAGTATTTTCTGAGCAATACCCAATTTTATATATCTATGGGTGCAAAAAAATCTAACTCTTTTGCTGGTAATAAATAAAAATTACAACACAGCTGGTGAACTCGAAGGTCAATCATCTGACAGAGTGGACTGAAAAATTAATTTGGACTGTACAAAAAAGGGGAAATGTGGTCAATTTGTCCAAACTGAAATCATTAGATATTAAGATTGAACTCTTAACATCTACTTTTATTTACTTCTTGGTTTGATTTTTCAGTCTTATTTTGCAATTTTGGTCTCATATCATAATTACAAGGCAGTGAAATATTTAATCTTTTAAATAAATATATCTTAATTTACAGCATCGAAATTGCGTATAAAACATAATTTACTTGTGATATCAAAATTGGTACACAAACTATAATATAGGCTACTTGGAGTGCCAAAATTGCAATTAAAAACCTAATCATTTTATTGCATACCCCAAATGGACAAACCCAAAGGACTGCGTTCTTGTATGTGATCCGTTTGAGTCAAGTAATTATAATACTAATAAGGGGTAAATGTATGTAATTTTTTTCACTTTACCCACCGAGATATTTTTTGTTTCACTTTGCCCTTTGATATACAATAATTTTCGACGTTGCCCTCCAAACTTTATTTCCGGCGGAATATTCCTTCTAAATTCTATCGACGGTCAGTTGGGGGCAAAATAAAAGAATCTTATAGTTTAAAAGGTAAATTGCAAAAAATCTTATAATTTGGAAGACAAATTAAAATAATATAATATTAAGATTTTATTTTAAAATTTTATATTTGAAAGAAATATATAATTTTTATCTTATACTCATATACACACAAAGTTGTCAATACAATTCCAAATTTAACAAAAAAAACACATAAGTTTTCATTTAATACTTATAATTTTCTAAATATAAATATTATCAGTACATCTTTTATATTATTAATTATTAAATACATGACTAAGTATTATGTAAATTATTATGATATGAAAAATAAAATTATTATTCGATATTATTATTTGTATAAAAAGTGTGATTAAATATTATATTAATCATGAGTACACTAATTATTATATAAAATTATAATTATCGAATGATTAATATAATTAAAATCTTATAATATCAAGATTTTAATTATATTAATCATTCAGTAAGTATAATCTTATATGATAATGTACTCATGATTAATATAGTATTTAATCACACTTTTTAGACAAATAATAATATCGAATGATAATTTTATTTTTCGTATCATAATATTATAATGCATATACAAAATACACTTTTATTTTATTTTGTTCAATCATAATACATATTAATATATTATTATGTTACTTAGCCTAATAATTTACATAATACTTAGTCATGTGTTTCATATTTAATTATATAAAAGATATATTGACAATATTTATATTTATAAAATTATAAATACTAATATTATAAAAGATGTGTTGACTATATTTATATTTAGAAAATTATAAATATTAATTGGAAATTTATGATTTTTTTTTAATTTGGAATTGTATTGACAACTTTGTGTATGTGTAGTATAAGATAAAAATTATATATCTTTTTCAAATATAAAATTTTAAAACAAATTTTTAATATTTATATTATTTTAATTTGTCCCTCAAATTATAAGATTTTTTGCACTTTACCCCTAGATTATAAGATTTTTTCACTTTACTCCCCAACTGACCGTCGATGGAATTTAAAAAAAATATTCCGTCGGAATAAAGTTTGAGAGACAACATCAAAATTATTGTACATCAAAGAATAAAATAGAATAAAAAATATTTCGAAGGAGAAAGTGAAAAAAAAAAAATGCTTAGGGGCAAAAAATATTATCCCTACTAATAAATCCGTAAAGATTGGACACCCATATCCAGGAAACCCAAAATCACAGTTTACATCGTTTCCTAAATTCAATTACGTATCCCTCCTTAATGTCCAAACCTAATTGGGCCGCTATGTTCAAAATACTTTATAATGGTCCGACCCAAATACCCCAGTGGGTTGCATTTTAGCCCAGCTGTTCAAGGACAATTGAAGTGAGGGTAATGTATTTCTTTACCCCAAGTAATATAAACTAGTAATTTATACCCGTGCGATGCACGAATTTGATGGTGCATAGATATATAAATTGAATATTAGTGTTATTATTGATTCTAATCAATTAAATCACTATATATTATTTATTTTTTGGTATATAATATATTTGTTATTATATTCGTAGAGTTGTCGTTCCCACCAACTTTCGATCTCGTAGAATAGTATGTCTATTTGTAGTTTTACATACAACATTATAAATCATAAATTTGATGTCTTAATTGTTTTGGCTATTAGTAATCTCAATTTGTATTGTTTATACAATTATAAATAAAAAATATGATAAATATGAAGTAAAACTTACAAAAAAAATAAGAAATAAAAAATAATGGATTACCAAGCATATTTGCCCTCAATAATACCGAGAGATTTTTACCGATTGATTAAACATTTGTTAACGACACCCTCGGTAAAACCTTCAGTAAATCGGCGCCAACATTTACCGTCACTGTTATCGAAGGTAATGTCCAAGGATTTTCGAGGGAAAATATATCGAGCGAAAAAATTTCTCGGTATATTACGGAGGGGAATATTAAACCCTCGAAAATATATAGAGGAATCAAATGCCCGGTAATATGCCCTCAGTAATACCGAGGTTATTTGACGCCTTGACAAATTATGAAAAATAAAAAAGAAAAAATAAATATCATTGAGGGTAAAAAAATGCACTCGGCATTACCGAGAATAATTTCGTCCACTCGGTATTTTGAAAATGAAAAAATATAAAAAAAATTTATAAAATTAAAATAAACACTATAATTTCATACTATACATTTAAAATGTAATTCACATGATTTTAATATGTAATTATCATCAAGTTTATATTTATTGGCATGTATCATGTAATATTAATAGTATGATACGATCGATCTTTTGTTATACTATACAGATCGATCGAGTTATTCAATTGCATACGTAAATAATGAAGTCTCGTTATTTTTTTAAGATATCACGAGGTTGCTTTCCTTATTTTAGAATCATAAAAATTAACAATTGATTGATATTTTTTTTTTCTTTTTTAAAAAAATTCAAAATACCAAGAGGTGATGATTCCCTCAGCGAAGTACTAAAGGAAAAGGGCAAGACTCTTGTGAGGCCGGACTAATGGATCATCCGTTAGGCCAAAATTTCATACCGCTACATTATAGTACAAAAACCAATACATTATAGTAAAAATTCAGTACATCATAATACTAATACAAAAACCAATACATCATAATTTAAAAATCAGTGTATCAGAGTATCGGGTCAGATGGCCTAACGGGTCATGACCCGTCAATATGGCCTAACGCAAGTTTTTGCCAAAGGAAAATAATTCCCCTCAGTGATATTGAGGGAACTTAGTGCCCTCGATATTTTATCGAGGGGAATTCCGTCCACTCGCATTTCTAAAATTAATATATATATATATATATACACACACACACACATACAATAACATTAAAATAAACCCTATAATATCATTTTACATAATTAAAATGTAATTCAGTTGATTTTAATATATAATTATCATCTAACATATTTTTATTCGCATGCATCGTGTAATATTAATAGTGTGTATGATAAGATCGATCTTTTATTATAATATATGGATGAATTGAATTATTTAATTGCATACGTAATTAATGAAGTCTCGTTATTTTTTAAAGATACCACGTAGTTGATTTCCTTATTTAGAATCACTAAAAAATACTAATTGATACATATTTTTTTTGATTCTTTTTTATTTATCAAAATATTATTATTAATAATCATATTAAATATAAAAATAATTTTCAATTAGTTCTTCTGAATCATTCACCCTCTCATACATCATACTTGAATGGTTTAATCATCTTAAATTATAAATAGAAGTCATTTTCTAACATTAGCATATGTTTCCAATAATTAAAGCTTATAAAACTAAGTAATATCCATATGTGGAACATGAAATATTAGAATTAATACACTAAGGAGAAAAAAAATTCAATTATGATAAAATAATAAATACCATCAATACCAATCGATATTCAACAAAAATTAAAATGAATTGTTGTTAAACCCATTAAAGCTATTCTCCTATTAAAGTAGCATGGATAAAAAAAAAAAAACACACCTAAAATACATTCAATGTCAAAATTAATAAAAATTATTTAAAACCCATAACAATTATTTTCAAAGATAATCATATAAAAGTACTTCTATGTGATGTTAAAGTTATTTTATGGTTTAACTTAAAAATTATATTTTGTTAAATATTATTTAAATCCCATAAAAACTATTCTTAAAAATAATCACATAAAATTACGTTTTCATACCGGTAAGTTATATTATGTTTTTAACTGAAAACTTTCCTTTTCGAAATTGTTAAGGTAAGTTCATGTGGGTGATCCGCTAACATTACTAATTGTAAGGAGACAATATCCACATCGTCAAGTCCGTATCAAATGAACAATCAGTTAATTATGTAGAAATATAAACAACATGATCAACTTTGTAAAAAATAAAATCATACCTATTTATTATTTTTCATCATATATTGTAATTGTTAAATAATTAAATATTAATTAAAAGACCAATTTATTTGCTCATTATATAATGTCTCTATCAATATAATGACACACCTATAAGGAAAGCATGTATACAAAGTACTAAATGTTTAATTGTTATATATATATATATATATATATATATATATATATATATATATATATATATATATATATATATATATTTGAATTTCAGTGATTATTTGCGGCAATACATAACTTTTGATTACTTTTATTTTTTCATAAAAAAATGTTGAACATTAGAAACAAAATGATTACGGTAATATTACTTTATTTTTTGGGTGGGGAGCTTTAAATTATAGTTGACCAAGGATTATGTAGGAAATCTTTTAATTTAATTCAATTATAATTAATAGAGATTATTATATTTTTAATGAAATAATTATCTATTTTAAGTTGCTCAAGTTTCACCAGTTAAATAACAAATATGGTTAATCTAATTAGATTTATCATATTCAAAATAATTCATTATTTATGAAGGTTATTTTATATTATTTAATTTTGAATAAATAATATTTGATGGAGTGTATAATTCTTAGTTTACCATTTTGATGTTTAGGTGAATATATTGTATGTAAGGACAATTTAAATTATTACTTTTTATTTAAAATATGATTAAACACACATACACTTACACAAATAATTATTTATGAAGACTAAATCAAATATTAGGCCACTTAATAGAAAGTAAATAATTATTTATGAAAGCTATTAATAATTATTATTTATTTAGTTATATTGAGATTTCGGGATATTAGAACATTTTAAATTAAATATTATATAAAGTTTTTCGTACTGATCTTCTATTTTGAAATTATATAATTATATTGCCATATGCAATATATGACAAAAAACTAATTTTAGGACCTAATATAAATCAATTAGAAACTAATATTAATCAATTTGGATATGTCAAAACTTTTATAAAAGAGTTTGGTTAAAGACATTGTTCATGCAGAAATATAAATTAGAACATAGTTCTATAGTTATTTCTTAACAATGTAGAGAAAATGTTTGCCCGTCGTATATAAATATCATTGGAGGAAATCTTGATATATATAGAAAATGGTACCATGCATTCAATAATGATAAGAATATTAAAAATAAATTTTTATATACTGCTCACTTATTATATATTAATTTTATTTTGTCATAATTCGATTTAAGATTTTACTTATTGTATATAAAAATATAAATGTATTAAAAATATTTATATGCAAGTCATATATAAATTAATGTGATAGATAATAATTATAGATATTAACTTTGATTTACAATATAAACTCTATAATTAATTAGATATGTATACATTTGGTAATGATTGTCTTAATGGCAAGTTTTAGTTGAATAATTATATATGTGAATTCATAATATATATATATATATATATATATATATATATATATATATATATATATATATATATATATATAAGATTTAATAAGTATGTAAGTAATAACTTGAATATAAACATAAATACATGACTTATATATATTTTTTTAATTAATTAAAACTAACTACTATATTTAGCATGTTGTTTTGGAGGGAAAAGTTTGAAAAATATTTTTAGAAACGCTAGCCTTTATATATATATATATAGATGCCTAAGGTTAAATTAATAAAGCATCTTTAGTGGCAACCCCGTCCCTCCTCGTTTTTCAATTTCTGATAAGTTACACCACCAAAATTATAAGATTTTATTCAACTTACAATCAAACCTACCTTTTATAAGTCTCACATGTTTTCAACTAATTTTCATTTATACATTTATATTCCAATACAATTATATATATCTATTAATTTATTTAAATATTTTATGAATATATATATATATAATTTTTTTATTTATAATATTAATTTTTATGATTACATCATAATAACTAAGAATTTACAATAACAAGTTGATTAAATACGACATGTTACACATTCTTGATTCTTTTTTAATATTATATTGATTTATGATTACTTCGAAAAATTAAAAAAAATTATAACAACAAGGTGATTAAAAATATAATATATTATAAAAGAAAACAAAAATACAAGAAAAGAGAAAAATACAAAAGAAAGATTTCGACCATCTATCCGATTATTTACTCTTTTGAATAATATTCCGAATATTTATCCGACCATCTATCCGGACACTTACCCTTTTGAATAATATTACGACTAGTTATCCGACCATTTACCCTTTGAATAGTATTCCGACCATGCATCTGACCTTCTATCCGACTCTTCACTGACCTTTCGGATAAATAATTAGATTTTAATTTCTTTGATAATGTGATATCCCAACTATATACTAAACGAAAAGATTAATATCTTACGTGTCTACTTATGAATCTTCAGGCTGACGTGTAATTTTCTGGTGGTTCGTATGCTTACTTGACGAATTTTTGAGGTTTTGAGACTTACTAAGTATAAGAATTTTAATATCTATCTAATTTATTATATTCCGTCTTATTATATTTTTCCTAACTCAATATTTTTTTTCATTTGCCTAATTTAATATTTTTTTTAATTATATTTTATTCAATTCAATATTTTCTTTATTCGTATATAAATATATAAGAAATAATATATAATTAGAAAAAAAATCTAAATTACTTATTCTAATTAAAAGATAAATTACTTATGAGATAATATTAATTACAAATTTTTTTAGTTATTTATTAATAATCTAAATACGTTGTATTAAAAATAAAAGTTAAAATATTTTTATTCTTAGAAATCAAAATATATAATATAATTAAATTTTGAGTTGCTTGCAATAATCTAAGTATTTAACTAAATATTATTAACAAATTCAATTTAAATATAAAAATATAATTTATATAATAATAAAAAATAAATATTAATTAGACACCAGTACAATATGAAAGTATGTAACTAAGAATTATTAGACAATTTAATTTAAAAACTAAAATATAAAAATATTTTATTAATAGAAATATTTTATTAATATAAATTAGACACGAGTTGAGCATATAACAAGTTTTGAATTTATTAACGTATGTAAATATAAAATTTTAACAAATTTAACCTAAATATTAAAATAAAAAATTATTTAATAATAGTTAGTAAATAGTAACTAGCCATTTGTAGGAGACACGAGTTGAGAATACGATATTTTAAAATTTTCTTATTTTTAGATTTAAAAAATCCATAATGGTCATAAATATATATATATATATATATATATATACACACACACACATTATTCTTGATTCTTTTTTATTGTAATCTGAATTTATGATTACTTCAAAATAATTTTAGAAAAATACAACAACAAGTTGATTAAAAATACGATATATTACACATTCTTGGTTTTTTAATTATAATACTAATTTATGATTACTTCAAAATAATTTAAAAAATCACAACAATAAGGTGACTAAAATACGATATATTATAAACGAAAACATAAATAGAAGAAAGGATGAAAAAAAAAAAATACAACACACAAGAAAATAAATAAAAACACAGCAAAAGAGAAAAATACAAAAGAAAGATTCCGACCATTCATCCAACCATTAATTCGACTATTTATCCGACCATTCTCTGACATTTAGGATAAATAATAAGATTATGTAAGTAGAGTATTGTGTAGTGTATTTATAAATCGAAATTGATGATAAGATAAGTATCATGATGAGACTTTTTTGATGATGTGGAGATTTTGAGTAAATAATAAAATTTTATTTTTTTGGATAAGACGTGATGTTTTATTTATATATCTATTCTTGATTTTTTTTTATTATAATGATATTAAGTTATAGGTGATTCAAATAATTAAAAAATTAAAACAATAAAGTTATTAATAATAAAACTTTAATTCTTTTTAGATGTGAAAATCTATTTTATTATAATTAATTTCTTACTTTTATAATTTTATATACGTGTGTGAGTGTGTGTATATATATAGCACAAAATAAAAGGCAAACTTCTTATTGAATGTTGATGCTTCCAACTAAAAATGGAACTTAGCACTTTCGAGATCGCATCATAAAGGCCAAGGGACAAGGTACAAAGGTGGGCCCGGTCTGCCTCACTCCCCCACCTGGCTCGTGCGATACACGTGCCTTCCTATTGGTCGTGGGCGTCATCTCCCTCCACATTATCTCTCTCTATTCTTTTTTTGTTCTTCCATTACTTCTCCCCTCCTCACATCTCCTCCCCCAACCCAACCCCTTCTTATTTATTCATTCCCTCTCCATCCCCTTATCGAGCACTATAAATAAATTATTATAGACCGTGTTTGACAATACCAGGTTACTTTAGTTCATGGCCCTGATTGTATTAGTTGATTTAACTAATTATTGTATTAACCGGTTGTATAGAGTTGTTTGGTAGATAAATGAGAGTTGATACATACTTGATTGCGTGAGATAATCAAAATAACATTAACAAATTTATTACTATATATATATATTTTTGTTAATATTATATAATTTTTATGGTGAGTATATTGTAAAGTTAAAATAACACATTGGAAAAAATTAATTATTACTTAAAAATCATGACATATAAAAATTTCTTAAGTCGTTATTTTTTAAATATATATTAAATTTCATTTTTTAATTCGATAAATATTACTAATACATAAATAAACTAGTTATAAATAATTTTTGTGATTAAATTAATTATAAACATGTTATATTTATTTATTGATTTTTAGAATTTTAGAACAGAGTTGTCATTTAAACCATTTTTCAATCATATTTGCTCAAACACGTCATATCCATTTTTTTTAAAATTTTATTGAATTATCTGATTAGATAATTTAACAAGTAAATTCTAAATTAAATTCAACATCTGTCTACCAAGACTCCAACATTTACTTTACTCGGGTTTCGTCGATTTGGGCCAGGCAATAATCTTGACCGCATGACCCAACTATATTACGCTGTTGGCGCCCATTAGAGGTTGGCCCTTATCAAATGGGCTAACTCCCCGAACTTATCCGCCCATCTAAAAGCTACGCATAAAAGTGTATTTGTCTTTTTGTCATTTTTAGTGCGTGTAGGACGATGGGTGTTACACTAACTCCAACGGAACGTATATCACACTATCTAAATTTCACTTCTCAAAATAATTATTTCTATTATTTCGAATTTTTATCTCATTTTACTTTATCAAACTCCCTACTTATGTGCTCCATACTTTACTTTATGAACTCCCTATTCTAATTTTACTCTAACAAACTATCTATTAATAAACTATTTATCATACATTTATAGGGAGCCAATTTAAAAAATAATGATAATAATAATAATAGAGAGCAATGTTTGGCTCCTTACATTTAGGAAGTTGAGTGAAAAAGAAGAGAGCTCCCTACTTTAGAGAGGATGTTTAGGGAGCCTATTGGAACAAATTTCATAGTTTTACCTCCCTAAATTAGCTAAGAAGCCATTATAGGGAGGCTCTTGGAGTCAGTCTAAGAGATTTCTGCAGTAAATTATTGATTGGATTCCTCGTGAACGTGGTTATGTTTGGTTTTAGATTGATAATACCCGAATTAGAATTTTGATTCTCAATTTTCATTTATTTTTAAAATTCATATTTATTATATATAATAAACAATTTTTTATATTTAATTATACATTCATCTTTTTTTCATCATTATTATATTTAAATAATTATATATTATTAAATACAATATAAAATGCATTGCGCACACTTTTTAGAGATGATTTAACATCAATTACATACATTTTCATATGCTTTTCAAATATAATTCGACATCAATAATAAAAGTAAAAGATTCGTAATCATATAACAAACATGAATTCATTCTATTCATAAAATTCTGAATACCCAAAATTTTAAATGTTAGGATTCAAAATCCCAACGAACACTGGGGATTCATTCTAGGGGTGTAAGGGTAGGGTAGGGTGCTGGTACGGTCATACTCGTACCCTACCCAGTACTAATTTACCCTACCCTTATACCCTACCCTATTATCCAATTTTTATCAACGGGTAGGGTACAGGTATTAACCCGTCGGGTATCAGGTAGCTATCCGGTAAACGAGTACCTGAATATAATTATTATTTAATTAAAATATAATTTTTTTAATTTTCTATACCAACACTAATTTAGTAATATAAATTAATTCGGTTGAGTTATTTATTTATTTAATAAGAAATTTTTAAAATTTTAAATTATTTTAAAAATGAGTCATTTAAAAATGTTATTAGTATTTCAAACAACAACAATTCTTAATATATTATATTAAAATATTTTAAATAAGGTATAATTATTTATGTGAATGTGAGGGAAATGCTCTCTTACTCTAATTATTAATTAAAGTAATTTTAAGATTTATTAGAGTAAATATGATGCATTGATATTGATATTATATCGTTAAAATTATGGTATAAATGTAATAAATAATATTTCATAATTATGATATGTTTTCAAAATATGAAACATGATAGCAATATATACATTTTATAATATTTGAATTAGATATAAATAAGTTATGTTGATATACTGCATAAAGTAAGTGTGGTACTACAAATATATAATTTTATAAAACTAACTATTATCCATACTTTATTATTATATTCATATATTTAAATTTATAATATATATCGGGTAAGGTACGGGTAGGGTATAATGCGGATAAATGGGTAGGGTACCCGCTAATGTACTAATCAGATAATCGGGGGTAACGGGTCCTACCCGTACCCGAAACTGTAGCTTGTGGGTACTAACCTCACACGACTCATTACCCGATTTTTGTGCACTCTACCTATCCAAATTAATGGGTACCCGACCCGTCGGATAAAATTGACAGCCCTATTCCAGCCAGCCAATATACAGTACATTAGATTAATTTGCAATACACAGCTAATGCAAAAGTTTACTAATTATTTATTGGTTAGTACTAACAAAATTACACTAGTTTATCAATTTAAACACAAAATATTTTGTCAATTTTCACGTAAAAGTTTATTATTTTGAATATAAAGGTTAAAATTTTGACAACACTCAAGTTCATCACTTTGAACTCAAAAATCATAGAAGTGTATATAACTATATATATACTATAGTGTACATAACAATTTGTCATTCTAGGGTTAGGAATTAGGATTCTCAATTCGAATAAGTATTTCGAAATCAAAATATCTTGATTTTAAATCTCATCTGTCTAATAATTACTGATGCGATAGTATTTTATAAACTCATTCAAATAAATTAATATAACAACAATTACTAGTACACAGTTATTTACAAATAAATTAACACATCTTACATAAAAATATAATAAAATAATACAATAATCTCCACTCATAAGCTAGACGTGACACTATACTATGAAGTTGTTTTTAAAATTTCCAAACATATAAGAATTTTATTACTCATTTGATATAAATAGAATCCGATGATTCTAAATTCCTCCAACACATTCTAACAAATAAGGCCTTAAAAATCAGCACTAAGTTCCTTACTATTTATTTGTTGAATCTTTTTTAGCTTTGAAGAACAAAAGTACCCGTCAACTCAGAAGAAGTTGCAATATTACAGTATGATGAAAAGATTATTACAACCCCCAACATGTGAAATATGATATTATATTAAATAAATATATTTAGGTTAATTTACAATCGTTTGTTTCTTTCTTTAGTAGACTTGACACTGAGTAGCCCGCAGAGAGAATGAGATTGGTTCGGATAAATTATATTTAAGCAATATATATATATATATATATATATATATATATATTCAACAATATCTGGGGGAGAATAGGATTGACGCTACAATACGGCAACATTAATAATTTCATTGCATGGTTATGAATATGGGTGTGTTTAATTAAATATGTGAACGGTTAAATAAAAAAGTTGGCATAATTATTTTTGACTAAGATTGGATCGAATAGTGAAATTCACGTTAGGTATGAAACACTCAAGTTATTATAAGATAATAAGAAAGTCTGGAAAACCTATAATAGGGTGATGCTTGCGCGCTAAGTATAATTAATATGCTTACAATTATATATAAACATCAAAATATATCTTCAAAAAGATTTAAATGTTTATATGATGCCTTAAACGACAAAACTTTAATGGAAATAAACCTATAACCACACAAAATACGATTAAATCTCAACAAAGTTCCTTTTTCCTTCGAAAAAATAATTGATATATTGAATAAGCTCTATTTTTAAATATATAGGTAATATTTTTTCTTTTTCTAGTTTCTGTAATTCTTAGACAAGGTCGAAAAGATTTATCTACTGTGCTCAAGCTATATCTACAATCTAAAACATATTAGTTAGTTCTAAATTTTTAGCTTAAATTTAGTTTTTATACGAATTATTACTTTGAAAAACTATATATCGAATACACTCAATATACATTTTTATATTATTCAGTATTAAACAAAATGTTAAAATTATAATAATCCGGACTGATTAGCCAGTTAATTACAATTAATTACCTGGCTTGCAAACATGCATTTGTGAGACAAAAGAGGATATTTATGCATCCCCACCCATATACATATTAGGTAGAAAAAACAAAAAAACAAGAGCATGAATCAGATTATGCTAAGAAAAATAAAAATATGTTGGATGAGTAATATACTAATATGTACCTATAAATAAAAGGATGGTTACTGAAACTCCCCTAATATAGAAACCCTGATATTTGATTATGTTTTAATTTCTTCGGTTCATAAGCAATTTTTTTATTTTTTGTTCCATATTCCAAATACCTCCGATTTTATTAATTGTCCAAACTTCATGTGGACTTTTTTTAAAAAATAATTATTCCCGAAATGATAACACGAAACAAAATGGTAATTAAAAAAAGAAAAAAAAGAAGCAAATTGCATATAACATTTCAAAACTTCGAAAGAACAAACTGATTTCATTAATATTTTTATGTTTTGTTATGTGTGTGTATTTCAGAATTTCTCCATTTTTTTTTTCTGACTTCTGTACAATTGATAAACCTTTTTCAAACTCCCTCGCTCTCATCCCTTTAATCCTAACATAAAACGTCTAAAATACGGATTAAAGGACAAACAAAAGTAAAATAAATAAATAAATTAATTAAGAAGTTAATCTCACAAGGCATCAACAAATCAACGACACCTCCCATTTTCTGGTCGGCCCGGAGTTCAGCCCGGAGTGCGCGCGCGTGTAAATACTCAAAAAATAACCCTTTGTTTTTTCCCAGAATTTAATCCCAAAAACTCAATCTCTATCGTATTATTATTATTATTAATCCTCTTCCCACCGCAACAACTATCATTAGCATCACCGCCGTTTCTCGGGCCTTCAGATATATCAACCCCAAACAGCCTGACCACCTGCCCGGGCTTAGCTCGGCCCGAAACCCCATTCACGTCCTTCACCTTCCAACCGATGTACAGCTGCTTATCCGGGCCGGTTGAGCGCTGAAAGCTGACGATATCCCCGGCCCGCAAACCCTTCTCCTTCACGAACCGGCTCCACCCTTTGGTCAACACGTAGCTCTGGCTGCTGTTCCAATACGAGTACCTAAACCGCCACACTTTCCCGCCCGAATCTTCGAAATTCAACAAAACGCCTTTCGAATTGTTATTATTATTATTCGAATTATTATTATTATTATTATCATTATTCTGCAACGGAAAATGCTTTTCCGCATGCTGTTTGGGGATTACGAGCCTGTTCAGCTTGCCGACGTCACTGGGCGTCACCGCCTTCTCGAACAGGTGGTCGCGCGCCCTCGACGCCGCGTCGCCGCCGCGGCGGGCGAAGAAGAACCCGCCGCCCACCGCCGTCCTACCGGCGGCGTAGTGCCGGCGGCTCTGCTCGAGCTCGTCGCCGTACGTGTGCTTCCTGAGCATGTCGACGACCTCGGACTTCGACCGGGAGTTGAGGAAGGCGGCCTCGATCTCGTCCTCCTCCTTCTTCTCCGACAGCGGCTTGAAGTTCGTGACGGCGTCGCGGCCTCGGAACCGCTGCGCCGCCGTGTCGTAGGCGCGCGCCGCCTCGTCCTCGGTGTTGAATGTCCCCAGCCAGACACGCTGGTGCTTCTCGTAGATTTGCGCGCCCCACCGGCCGTTGGGCTGGGGCACCACGCCTTTGTACCTCGACGACGGCAGCTTTCGGGACTCGGCCTCGGCGCCGTTCTCGGCGTCGATGACCACGCTCGACCCGCTGCCGACGCGGCAGAGCCTGTCCGCCGGCGGCGGATTGATCGGCGCCGCCGGGTTGGTTGACACGGAGTCGCTGGTGGTGCTTTCGTCCAAGCTGCTTGCGTCCATTTTCTAGTGCTGTTCTTTTCTGCACACAATGTGTTTGTGAAAATTACTGAACGAAAGGTACAGAAGAAGAGAGTGAGAGATTTTCGAGATAGAGAGAGAGAGACAAAATGTGAATTGTGAATGTGAGATGAATTGTTGAAACGAAGGGTTGAATAGATCTATATATATAGGAGGCGCCCCAAGTTTTTATTGTGTGCTGCAATATAAAAATACTACTACTGAATTAAAGCAAGCAGTGCTAATGTGGCTTAGTTACAGGAAGGGTAAAATGGTCCATTCGATTACCCAAATGTCCAAAAAGGATGTATTTGGAAAATATGACTAAAAAGGTTTTTGGTATAGTCAAAAGGCCAAAAGAGTCGGTGACTGTTTGAAGTTGAGGTAGATTGTGCTCCCGATCTCCTAATTAGTCTTGTTCATCTATTCACACAAATTAACAAACTCAATGGAAAATGCGAATATACAAAATATTTTATGTATTTGTTCTAATTTAATTTGAGTGGTACTTATAAATTGTATAACAAATAGAGATGTAATACTTAAAACAAAAAAAGTTATAAAATGGAAAGGAATGTTAAAAGATTTAGAAAGTAGACCATATATTTAAGACTTGTGATCAAAAACAAATAATACAGTAAATTATATATTTGAGATAGAGTGAGTATATATATTTAAGAAATGATAAACTATATATTTGTAAACGTCAATTTGATTCGTACTCGGTGCTTAGCTGTTATAATTTTTGGGACCGTTGATTAATTTGATCCGCCCGTTTATTTTAATTATTTTGGTGGAAACTGAAAACGGCCGCTTTTTCGATTCTCGCTCATTGAAAATTGAAAACAGAAAAAAATTAAAAAAAGAAGAAAATTTATTGTTTAATCGCCGATTTTGATTTTAGTTTATAAAAAATTAAACCGCCCGATCTGATTCACGATTAGGTTTTGTAACCATGAACCATGATCAATGGTTAGTCGAAGCGTTGACCACGATTACAAAATATCGGTGAGCTGGTTAACTGGAACCGGATGAGCACCTATAACTCACTCTTAAAATACATGGGATATGGAGATGTAGGCGAGGTTTCTCAACCCATTAGGTAACAATGAATTAGGAAGGCTATATATGCACAAATTTATCTTATTTCTTACAAAATTCCAAGTCAGTTATTTCTAGCACCAAGTTAACTTTGTGATGGGTTTGACACCGAAATCCAACATTGTAAGCGATGAGGGGTGTTTTTGCCAAATAAATCAGTATGGGACCAAATTGCTAACATCCAAGATTTTGTGACCAAAATGTAAATTCCCCCTCTTTGTTGATTATACAAACTTTGAAGGTATGGAGATGTGGGTTGGGTGTGGCAATTGCGAGTTAAGGTGTTTATAAGGAACTAGGAATATTCTTGTGAGGGTAGAGTGGGTGTGGGCAATTGAGACCTTCAATTCTGTTTAAGTGTTTGATTTTCTTTTAATGTTTGTATTTTTGTTTTAGGAGTGGCATTCAAATATTTTATAGAAATATATGATATGAATTATATTATTGGAATATCATATAAAATAGAGAATAGAATAGGTTGTCCGATCTTGAGCGTGAGGGTCTTAAATAAGTATATGCACAGGTGCATAGTAAGAAGTATGTGTGTGTTGTGGGTTGTGTATGTGGGGTGGGGCAAAGAATAATAAGAGCAAGTTGATGGGATTCACATGACTGTGGCCCTTGCTTTAATACAAGTTCATCTCCCCTCAGCTTTCCTTTGCTGCTCCTTCTATCACTATCAGCATGGTCACCCCCTCTATCTAATTCACATACACACATATTTGCATAATACATAGAAATATAACTATCAAGTTCCTAATTGAGGATTTACACAATAACTAGTATGTTAGGCTAGTTGAATTGGTCTTTATCGGAAACTCAAGTACGTGCTTCTGGAAAAATCCGGTAAAGATCAATGGTTTTAATTGTAGTTTTACTTACAAGTAATATTCAAAATTCTTACTATTCAAAGAATTCTGAATAAGAATTCAGAATCGCACCCTATTCCAAACAAACCTATATTGAATGCATGCGTACCACTGAATAGACACTATGTATAATATTAGGTGGACATTACAAATTGGTGACATTTTAGACTATAGTAAGTAATGTTTGGCAAGAAACAATTATATTATTATTATTATTATTATTGTTATTATTATTATTATTCATCTACCATCAGCTTTGCAGTTCCTTCGCTGACTATCAGCATGGTCTCCCCCTCTAACCATCAAATTCGAGATTAATATCACATATTTTTACTATTCAAATAATTTTTAATACCTAGAATTCAGAATATCAACGTACCCTATTCCAAATAGGCCGATATTGAATGCATGTGTACTAAACGAATAGAAATTATGTATAATATTAAGAATTGGTGACATTTTAGACTATAGTATAAGCAATGTTTGGCAAGAAACAATTATATTATGTTGGCAAGAGCTTTCACCGTGCGTGCGTGTGGGTTTGTGGGGAATGTTTATCTGGAACACGATTTGGCGTAATAAAAAGCAGACACCAAATAATAGAGGGGAGGTTTTGATGAAATATCAATATCAGATATAAAATATAATAATAAGATATGAAGAAATTGAACTAAGTGACAAGGAAACAACAATTTTCCACCAAGGATGGGGCGTGTTTGGACCACTGTAAATATATATGGATAAGAGTTGAGGACAAATTAATTGGCTCATCCATGGCATGATTTGATTCGTCATCTCCATAATTCTTTTGTCTTATTGCCTTGGTTCAATAATTTGGTATTTCAAAACTAAAAGACCAATATTACGGTAAAGACAAAGTATATAAGATTAATGTTACAACTTCAGAAATACATGATTAATTAATATTAATATTGCAACAATTCTATATAGAGACATGCTAAATTTATAGGATTGTATAATGTGGCTTATTTAATTAAAGTATAATTTTTATTTCAAGGTATTTTATGCTTCTTCTCATGTTCCAACGAATTTACTAATTTAAACATACAATTATAATAATACATAATAGTTATATGCAATTTGAAATGCCTATTTTGATAACATTGCCAACTTCAACCTACATTAAAAGCCAAACAAACCTTATCTCATTCAACAGTGCTTAATTGTGTTTTCTAATGCAACTTAAACGGTTAAACTACTAATTTTAGACAGTGTTCATGTTCACTATTCTCGTTCCAAACCCCTTAATGGCAGGAAATAGGTGGGGTTTCTGTACGGATACCAGGACCTTCTCTAGAGGGACCCACTTTGGCAAATTGAAATAAAATCAATCCAAATTAAGGGTTTAGATTTGTGATTTTATTTTCCCCTTGCCCCATTCGAGAACCCGACCCCACAAATTATTTCATCAATAATTCATGTCACTAGTTGAGCAGCAAAAGTCTTACCTTAGTAGATTATGATTCTAACAAAGGGGTTGAAATAAATGCCATTAAATTGTTACATGATCATTTAATAGTTTGAAGTATTTTATAAATGTAATCATACGATGTTACTGTTTAAATGAGAGTACGCAGCTTAAGCATAAAATTCCACAACATAAGCGTGAAAGCCATACAGGTTGGCAATCATAATAATACTAATAAATTATTATATTATTGTTGTTATTATTAAAACAAATAAAACAATGTTTATATTGGATTAGTTTTCACCAGAACTATCAGATTTTGTGTGAAAAGCGAGTTTCTGATGTCCAGTCAGATTTTTCTTCACGCCTAATCTAAAATATCTTGACTTGAGAAACTTGGAAAAAGTATTTATGTCATAAATTATATTTGGTTTCTCAACAATGTTGTAAACTAATTAACTGGCAATTAGTTTGAATCAAGAATGTAATGTAATAATCGAGCTAACTGTTGATCGGGAACTTTTACGGTCTTTCACGTCACCATTTCTCATTTCATGGGTCTCAGTCAATTTTAAATTTTTTATATTAAATAATCTATAATTATAAATGCAGAAAGGGGTGGGGGACTTTCACGTCTTAATCAGTGCTTTACCCAAATAAATAAATTATGATATGTTAGATATATGATATTGCTCTTTTGGTTTAGATCGTCCCAAAGTTTGTTGTTCTGTTAGACGAATAATTATTATTCCATCTAGTTTAGACAAAAAAAAAATCACAATATCTATTTTCACATTTTAAAGACAATTTTATAAATATTTTTAATTATACTCTTACATTTTCACTATTTACTTTGAAAAAATGAGAAAGATATTTTAATACAGATAATTGATTAGATAAACGGGGCCTTACAAAACTGTACAATTCTAACTGTACGAAATACATGCAGCAGTGATACGGATAGACCGTCTATGTTGGCCTATCCTCATAATATGGTGAGCTGAGCTGTCACATTAGACCAAAGACCGAGTATATGTATACTGTATTTGTATGAATTATAATTTAACATTATTTTTAATATTATTTTACTTTCGGAATTACTCCTAGTATAGGCCAAATGACACGAGTGTTGGACTAAAAGAGATCACATGTATACGAAAACAGAATTAGATTAAATATAAAGATTTTGCCCCTAAAATCGTACGATCTTGGACTCTGTTCACACTATATTTGTTTCTTTTTAACCGCCTCAACTATATTTGTATCCTGTATGTGAAGTTATAATTATTCTCGCCTCAAAATTATATCCTAACATACGTACCGGATGACTACATATTCCTTAATATGCCACCAAATACCAATTGGAGATGGCATGGTTTATAATTGTATAACAAATTAGAACAAATTATAATGTTGCGAGTGAAGTCGAAAAATGCACATAAAATGAAAAGTATAATAAAGTATCCTCTTATTATATATTATATGAGGCATTCGTACTAATTGCTACAAATTAGAACAAATTATAATGTTGCGAGTGAAGTCGAAAAATGCACATAAAATGAAAAGTATAATAAAGTATCCTCTTATTATATATTATATGAGGCATTCGTACTAATTGCTAATACTGTTGACGTCAAATTGATATTTCCTTCTATTTTCTATAATAAATAACGTTGAAGCAATTCTTTCTAATTTAAATGACGTTTTTGTTAAAAAAAATACACATTTAGTATGTATTTATCAACAAGTTACTGATAAGGGTAATTAAGGTATATATTAACTTTATGTAATTATGAAATTGTGTAATTGGTACCCTATATAAAAAGGTTTTAGATTAATGAGAACCCTAATATTAGTAAGTATTTCCCAGCCGCCTGCACAGCCGCACACCATTCAGTCTCTACTTTTGGCGTCTGGTGCTCCCCCTCCGCCGGTGGATGTCGTGAGGTCATCGTCTGTTCTGCCCACTAGGCTTCGTGGGTTTATTCTCAGCCGCCTGCACAGATTCAAACCAACTAGCCCACGCTGCCTCCGTTCTTGGCGTCGGCCGATCTGCATCCCTCGGTGGATTTTTTGTTGTGCCGCCATCCTCAGCGGGATCCTTCAGTGGACCTCGTTGTGCCACAGAGATCTGCCTTCCTCTACTTTGGTTGTGTCGCCATCCTCAGCGGCGACTCCTTTTACTAAGTATATGGATATGGAAATCCTCGAAATCCTAATGAACAACGATATCGTTTTCATCGAGCAATTCCTCGCCAAAATCTGCCTCTAGGTGCTGAGCGGTCTCAAAAAAGCAGTGTTTAGTGTAGTAAAAAAGCACTGCTACAATATAAGAAAAACTCCAAATTTTAATACGATGCAAGTATATGTCCAGATTTGTGGTGCTTTTTAACAGTACTGTAGTGCTAAAATTAGTCGTATGCGATACTTTTACTATTCAGGTTTTTTAATTTATTTTTACGTTTTAACACATGCAATATGTATTTTAAATCGTATATCTTGAGAATGTTATTAATTTGATATGTATTTGATTTAAAACGAATAAAAATTGAGAAAGTTATGGTTCGTTGAAGATTTGACTTTTATTTCAAATTTTGAATTTGCCTATATAGATGAATTTTGTGATGCTTTTTGTATACAATCATAGTGTTTTCTTTATTTATCCGTTGTGCTTTTTAAAGAGCAATATAGTGCTTTTATAAATGCTGATAGATGTCCAAAATACCTTTTTTATTAATTTAATTCAGTATTTTACAATATTACTCTGCTGACATGTCATGTTCTCAACCATCCAAATTATCCAATTTAATGGTCAAGATGAGTCTCGAGGTTCACGTATAAGGACGAGTTTTCATGAACCCAATCCTATATATATATATATATATATATGTGTGTGTGTGTGTGTGTGTGTGTGTGTGTGATTAGGTTTAAATGAAAATCATGTCCTTATTTGTGAACATAAGTTCAATTATATACCTTAGATCTAAATAAATGAATGGATCATATTTTTTGTATATTCCTTATTTGATTAAAATCATTAGAATTATATAATAAAAGCACTGATGCATATAACTGAAATATTAATAAAACACTTTGATTTTATAATAAAAGTATTGTTGGTATATGTTCGTATTGAACCCCACCCCTATCTCTCATTAATGCTGAATCCTCATATCCTATGTGTCTGCTTCCCACGCTTTGTTAGGTTTGTAAAGAATTATGGTGCTTCGTTGTCACCGAACCTAATATCTACCTAATTTAATATTTTTCTTTTATATATTTTTATTTTTTTTAATATTTTTCTATTATTATATGTTACCTAATTCAATATTTTATTTATCATATTTTTTTTCTTATTTAATATCTTACTTTTATTTTACTAATAAAAAAAAGTCATATTTAATTAGAAAAAATCTATAGAAGTTGAATTAATTTTTATTTATAATAAAAGTTGAAATAATTTTATTTTTAAAATTTTAAATATTATATTTTAAAAATTACGAGTTATATAAAATTATTAAAAAAAATAAATAAATATAAAATATATAAACTTAAATTTGTTTATCTAATTCTAATATAATGTGTTGAGTGTAACATTAAATATATATATGAAAACTATTACAAGAGAGAGAGAGAGAGAGAGAGAGAGAGAGACAACAACAACAACAAAATAATAATAAATTTTTATACCTAGAAAAGTAAATATTAAATGTATTCTAAATCTCCTTATTTAATTCCTATATAATGCATTGATAAACATATTATTAACTACATGAACAAATTAATGTCTTACGCAAAAAAAAAAAGTATAATATAATAATAATAAAATAATATTACATATATTACAAGTTAGATATACAACTTTTTTAATAAAATTATCAGTACCTTATAAATTTTAATTTTTTAATCACATATTCGCATGCGACACGTGAGTGTTGTATGTTTTAAATATTCACAATTTCAATGTTTTACGGGTTTCCTTCCTAGTTTATAGTATTTTGCTACTCCATCCATCCAATTCTATCTGTCGCAATTGACAATTTCACGGAGATTAAGAAAGATAATTGGTGTTATAACTATAGGTATGAATAACGTAATATCATTTTGTTTAAAATAATTAAAAGTGTAAAGTAATAAAGGTAGTGGTAAAAGTAGTAAAGTAACTATTATTTTTTATTGGAAAAGTAAACAGTAATAATGATTATCTTTTGAAAATGTAAATGCGACAGATAGAATGAGATAAAATTTTTTTCGAATTGTGACAGATAGAACAGGACGAAAGAAGTATATTTTACAACTAATTTCGTGACTCTCAGGTAAAAATACTTAAATATTATTTATTATTAAAATATCAGTCCCACTGTTATTAGAACAAATAATTTTTGATCTGCCATGGCAAGCCCCTTTTCGGGCTAATGTTGCTAGTGATGTTGGGAGGGACGATCCCAACATGATCCACATTTTTGCGCAGGTCCTTCGTGCACATGTGGCTTCCATTAATTTGCAGATGACTCAGCTGAAGGCTCTTCGTAGCTCTCTCTTGAAGGCCCTTTCGCTTTCTGGTCAAAAAGGGGAGACGGAAAAAATAAAAATGAAATTGAAAAGAACAGAAAAATAGTGAAAAGACTTGCAGAGTGACAATTTCAGTAATCAGAGATGAGGACCTTTAGAAGATTCTCAATCCCACTTCCCCTTTAGTGCGCCCTATTAAGAAGATTTTCAAAGTTTCTCTTTTTGGTTCGGAAACACCGAACCAATCCAACGATCGACCGTCGGTGGATAACGAAGCTGTTGGTGAAGATGCTGCTGGAGATGATGTTGGTGGAGAAGATGTTGTTGCTGCCGAAACCTTGGCCAGTCTTGCTCAGGAAAAGCGAAGGAAGCGAATTCGCTCTCGCAATAAGGCTTTGAGGAAAATGAAGAGAATGCAGAAGAAGAAGAGGAAAGATATGGGTGAAGGAACTTCGACATCCCCTCGTTCATCGAAGAGGGTTCGAAGTCAATAAGTTCCTTTATTCTGATTTGTTTTGTTAAGTGATATTTTGAACAATGTTGGTTTGAAATTGTAACAACATTGGGTGTTTTATTTAGAGAGAGTTTTCTAACTTAGGGGGAGTTAGTATTTTTATGTCTTTGCGTCGTAGTGTTTTGTCCATAAAGGCAAAGGGGGAGATTGTTGAGGAATTTATTCTTGACAATAATTCCTATTTTGTTATTTGCCTTTCTTAGGCACAAAAGTAATTAGGAACTCTAGATTGTGTTTCCTAGTTTATTTATAGGACTTTATTTTCCTAGATTGTGTCTAGATTTTAGTATGCTTATTTACCAAATTTAGAATTCTAGAATTGTCTATTTAAGACAAGGGATTACTAAACTTGAAGACACAACTTTTACGAACGAGCACGACGCAACGCAAGACGCACGAACAAGGAGAATAACACGAATACTACTTGAAGCCATTGTTCGATATTGACCAAGTTATTTGAAGTTGCGTGACCAACGGAGGAGAGCTTGTTCAACCTAGGCGACAAGTATTTAGTATCATGTGTTTTGATACTTTAGTTTTCATATATTACTTAATATTTTTGTATTGATAGAAAAACAAGAAAGTAATATAGTTTTCGGGTTTGTACACCCAAGTTCACAAGTACTTTTCACTAGTGGAAAAAAGTCGATTAGAGGCGGCGCATAAGTGACGGTTCAATGAGAAACCGCTGCAAAAGGTGCAAAGGCAGCGCTTGTTTGACAAGAACCGTCGCTTATGAAAAAAATATAAAAAAAAGATCGAGTGCGGGTGGCGGTTGTTGAATTCCAACCGCCACCAATAACATTAAAAGCCGCGGATCCTTCAAAACCGACACTAAAAAAAAAATCGAGCAGCGGTCCAAGGGGGAAGCGTCACTTAAAACTAGTTGGGCGGCAGTTCTTAAACCAACCACCACCTATATAGCACATCCAAATTCTATAATCGGGCTGCGCTTCCCTAATTGAACCGTCACTTATAGCTACATATTAGACGCTTACAACCTTCGCTCTCTCTCCGCAGCTCATCTGCTGCGCTCTTACTCCTCCTCAATCGATGGCTTAGGTAAACCCCCGGAACCAATTCCAAATAGGCCCTTGAGAAAGCAATCTTCTTGTACCTTGTTTTCACACCGTTTCATTTCTAAGAACCGAAATCACAAATTGACGGGGAAGCGTCCACGAGTCGCTGACGTATGGAGTCTAGGGTTTGGTTCAATGTGATGAACTCGTCGACGGAGCACCACCCAAAAATAAAACCAACATCGCCCTAAGCCAGCGCCGACCCCCGAGTCCCCTGCGGTGCTGAAAACCCTCCATATACAACGGCGCCACTGCATCTGTCCATCCCTCCGCTACTCTGTCAAAAGCTTAATCGAAGCGAAGGTACACAACATCTGATTCTTCCTGTCATCTCATCTTCTAAATTTTTGTGAAAGAAATTATTTTTTCGTAAACCCTATGTCTCCTTTTATTTCCAGTAATTCTATCTTCTGGGTGGGTTTATTATCTAATTCGTTGGCTTTTTTTGTTTTTCCCAAGAATTGAGATGAAGAAACCCGAGCTCCCAATCGCCACTTCAACTAAAATTAGACTCGACGATAGTGATGATCATGTATCTTCATCTGATGATGTAAGGCATTTGCCCCAAACTTGTTTTGCCTTGTCTTTGGGTAATCTGCTTCAATAAACCATTAATAAAATTTGCCCACTTGGCTTAGGTTGACTATGTAATTATGTCCGATTTATCCCCATCGCTATCGAGCTTGATGTTTGCACTGTGCAAAAAGTGGGCGAGCCGATTAGTGACGCCTTTGACAGGGCTATCCGAGCAGAACACTTGTATCCGTCAAGCCTAATGGAAGATAATAATCTAGTAGAAGTCAAACCTTMTGCTGCTGAGCTTCTGTATTTCTTGAGGCAAATACTGGTGACGTACAGAGTGGGTGATGCTACCCTTGATTTAGCGYTGTCTGATATGAAGGAGGAAGGGGASGTGTGTCCTCTGTGTAAGCGTAAGCCCACCATCGGGGCCCAAATAGCCATGCTTGAAGATTGCRKCCAYARTTTTCATTATCATTGCATTCAAGGATGGTTGCTCGAAAACAAGAACAAGTCATGCCCCACATGCGGTYACCAGATTTCTTATTAATCTGTCTTTTTTATTACTCTATTATGATWTCTTATTAAACTGTATTCTATTTCTACTCTATTATGAGCCTTTTGAACCTGAGACGCTATAATCCCTCCTTTTTTATTATCAATAATAATTTGTGTTGTGTTTTAAGTTGATATGTTATCATTTAGTTGCTTTTCTTCTTCTTCTTCTTTTTTTAAGCAACTCTATAAATTGAAGATAGATATTAATATTATGGGATTCACTCTTTCTTATGATTTCTTTGTCTTTGGAACAAAGTGAATGGATATGTCCTTGCTTGCTTCACTTTGGCTGAACACTTCTTATATGTCGCCCTCTATCAAAGTCCATCTTCCAGAAACTACTTCATCATTTGAATTGTCTCGAGCCTCTCTCTCTCTCTGTATGTTAAATTTTTTAATTTTAATTCGAAGGGCGCTGGAGTAGCCTCAAAGACGAAGCAAGAAACATCTAGAATCAAGGGGGAACATTTGAATGGTAATGTCTTTTTGGAATTTCCACCATACAATTGCTTATTTTGTTTACATTTGAATATAAAAATCTGACTAGCATATTGATTTCACGCAGAGGRTCATTCTGTATTTTTTGAGACACCAGCTAAGCTTGTCAGAAGGGTAAGTACCAATTTCTTCCTGTATATATCTCAATGACACAGTTCTAGTAATCTGGGATTTTCTTTTTTGTTCCTGTTTTTCTACTCTCGCACAGGCTCAAACTTAATAATTCTGATGGTAAGTTTTTCTCCCCTCCGCAGTAATATACGTCTCTTAGTCATTTTCTTTTTTCAGTATAATCTGATTCRTTTTTTATTTTTTATTTTTGGTGCAGCATCGGAAGACTTTGTTGAAGATTTATCTATCATTGTATGAATCTATATTCCTTATTGACAGTGTTTATACTAATTTCAACTGGTGTGGAAAATTATAGTTCAATTGGTGTTGCAATGGTATTTTTATATTTGTTTTTTTGGTTGTCAATGGCTTGGTATTGAAGTTGCTTGATTTTACTTTTGTTCTGTGTGATTTATGTGATTGTGGCGTTAATAGAACAATTGTCTGTGATTAGAGGTCATCTTCCTAACTTTTTGTATTCCAATCTGCCGTTTGATGAAGGTTATGCACATACTAAAGAATTGGATTCTTGCTTTTCCTAGTGAATTGATCTTTTTCTTTTCTTTTTTCTTGTTCTTTTTGATTTAGTTAGTTATCATTCATCATATTTATTACTTGTTAACTTGTCTAATGTCCTTTCTATTTTAAACTTTGCCTTTGTAGCATTTGTTTTATTTGACYSGGACTTGAATAATCACATCTGGGATTTTTGTTGTACAGAAACACAGAACGGATGCTCAAACACTTAATGCAATARAGCAGGTAGTTGGATATAATTGATTTCATTTTTTATTTTTCTTCCTGAATTATTCTCTAATTTTGTGGTACAACAGGAAGGTGAAGGTTTGAAAGAACCTCCTCTGGTGGTGTACAAAGATGATACCCCTAATTCTGCAGTTAACATTAGCTCTAGTGAGGATACAAGCGTTGATGAAGTTAGAACTGCAGCAAACGATTCTGACTTGTCTGAAAATAATGGTTTGTATTTTATATGCATCTTATTTCCAAATATTTGTTGCTCATTAAATTTGCAGTGATGTATATTTTCGTTTGCTCTCATTTCAAGTTCAGCAACTAAACATGATACAAATGAAAGTGGCCAGAAAGGACATCAAGAAGAGTTGGCTGTGTCTGGGGCAAGGGTATGTTATATTCATTTAAAACTTATTTGTTTGCTTTTTATTTGTGTGATTTTTGTTCCTTTTTTTTTTTCCTGAATGTGTGTTTACTTGAGCTCTACATATGTGGGTGCTTCTGGGTTTATAGGGATTAGGTCATTTAAATTGATATGGAAATTTTCTTGGTTGAATATTTGTCTAGTTTTTAATRTAAATATTTCAATTAAATACAGTAATACTGTACCTATACAATTGTACAAGCTCTGAGATAATTATGTATGGTGCTGACTAAGACGTTGCTTGAATAACAGCTAAATTATCAGTAGTTTGAAATGAGTACTGACTGATGTATGCCACCGCTGTATTGGATTTGTGGATAGAGTTAATCTTGTGTTAACTAGCCTGGCTCTTAAGAATGTTCCAAATAAATTTGTCTGGGAGAGTAAGAATTATCGAGAATTATGAAACTGTAACATTTAGAAAAGTTGAGAGTGATAATTGTAAGATGAAAAACTGGGGTTATTTGTAGTGTTTAGAAAAGTCATGGGTGCAATAGTAACAATATTCTTTTGCTCCACCGACAGATGCAAAATAAAGGCGGATGCAAATTACGAGGGTAGTTTTGTAATTTTCAAAGTTTAGCCTTTTTTTTTCTTTTTTGAAATTAGGCCAAAACTCATGACTAGTTTTTGTAAATATCCTTATTTCTTCTTAATTTATAAGAACACCAGACCATAAAATAAATAAATAAATTAGTATCATTAATTTTCTTGCGTATTTCCTTGTAGAGTACGAAACAGGAGGTTTTGTATCGGTGAAATGCGATGTTTATAGTTACGGAATCGTATTGATGGAAGTCTTTACAAGAAAGAGGCCTACCGATGAAATATTTTCTGGACATATGAGCTTAAGGAGTTGGGTGAAGGAGTCCATGCCCAGTGCTCTTATCGAAATCCTAGATTCTAACTTGTTGACGCCAGCTGGCGAAGATCATGGTTCGAATAATCAAACGCTGGACTGTTTATCATCGGTGATGGAGTTGGCTTTAAATTGCTCTGTTGAATCTCCTCATGAGAGGATGAGCATCAAAGATGTTGTTGCAGCATTGAATAAGATCAAGATTAAGCTCCTTGCTATCTGATTGTGCAGAGATGTCTGAGTCTTGGATCAAATTACTTATATGTAGTTAATTAATTAGTTTCACTTTCTTTAATCGTAGTTTATAACAATTGTTGTTGGTTTGGATAATTTGTGTTTATTATGAATATTTTGGTTTGTTTGTTTTGTGTATTTTCTATGAAAAAAATGAGTGCAGGAATTATAATAAATTTCTGGATTTTCAGGTTTTTAGAAATTTTGGCGCAGAAAGTAGGGAAAAAAAAAAAACAAAAAAAAACAAATAGAGGCGGTTCTAACAAGAACCGCTGCCAAAACTTTTGACTTTAAGTGACGCTTCGAAACTAGGAAGCGCCGCCCGACTTCGATTATAAGCGGCGGTTCTCAGATATGAACCGCCACTCTATTCTTTTTTTGGCGTCGGTTTCGGCCGATTTTCAATAGTTTTGGCGGCGGTTCAAACTAAGAAACCGCCGCCTGGATTTTTTAACTTTAAGCGTCGGTCGTATTAGAGGCGGTTCAGAACCGCCTCTAATGGCTGTTTTGAACCGCCTCTAATCGACTTTTTCCACTAGTGTTTACTTGTGAACTGAATTTGTTTTATCGTGTTCTTAAATTTTATTTCCGCCGCATATTTTTAATTTTACCCTAATTGATGTTGTTAGTCAGTGTTGTTTAACATTATTAACAACATCATAAAATTGGGACTTATTTTAAAAAACATAGACCTTCAAATATAACACTTACTATTATAAATTCGTATTGATTTTTAAATATAAGTAGATATAAAATTTGAAGAAAATGTTAAGAAATTTGTATAACAATATTTAACATGAATTTGGGGTAGCAGTGTATTGTTGGTAATAAATATCGATTACAGTTATCAATTTGAGCATTTAAACATTTGAAGTCTTAGCCAAGAAAAATAAAAATAAAAACAATAATAATAAAAACAATAGCACATAGATATCATTAGATTACATATGATAATCAAATTCCAGCAGAGCTAGTACCTAGTATACCTCGAGTCAACAGGAACGCGTTTATCCCCTTATCTCCCTTTATAAACGCGTTTGTGAATGATAATCCGAAATCAAACCACGGATTTGGTTAATCTATTACTAATGTTTTTTCCATGACTAAAAAGGCATTTAATTTCCTAGTCTCTAGGTTTTTGAATTTTAGTATTTTTCTTTCTTTTCAGTTGGTGATGACTTAATGCGACAATTGCGACTTTACTATCACCTCATCATCAATAAAAAATCGCAATGTTGGCAAAATTATGATTGGAATCTTTGATTATTATTTTTTTCGCCTTAGAATAATGCTTTTTTTTTTTTTTTTTTTTGGCTCTTTAATTGGGCAAGTTTTTATGATATTATCTCATGATAGCTTTGGACACATACTCACTAAATGATGACATATGGAAATTTAGGACAACTAATGTTTCTTTTAAAGATCTCGTCATCATAATTAAATGTGTATATATCGCCCAATGGAAATTCATTTTTTCAAAAAAAAAAAAAAAAAAACACAAAAAAACAAACAAAAAACCCACAGTTCTTAGCTATTTTAACCAAACTGACAATTTTATTCCTTACAATTACTTGGACAATTTTAAAGACATTTTTCCTATCGCCTGAGTAACATGTCCCATCATAAAAAAATGCACAACCCCTGCGAAAATAAAATAAAAAATGACAATATGAACAATTGTACTTACAAAATGATTAAAGTTTTATTTTTAATAAAGTTTTTTTCTTAGTGGCCAATGAAATACGCCGGACTGTAATTAAGTTAGTCAATATGGAGTGGATGTGTTGCAAGTTGATTTTACATTTGTTATTATTATTTATTTATATTTCTGGTTAAAGTAGAATATTTAAAATTTATAAAACATGACAAAATCTTCAATGGAGATACATCTGATCAATGAGTTGTTACAAGTTCAAGTCTATAATATCTAGTCAACAAATTAATTGAAGTCCAATATTTGCTTTTGTGCTAAAATAAAGGGAATTTAAATTCTCGGAAAAAAAAAAGGAAAGAAATCGATAAACGGCCATAGAAAATAATTTGGTGGAGACAAAAGAATAGTCCCCATGAAATAATGATGGGTCATGGGTCTTATCTGTTGGTACAAGTATTTTATATCTTTATATTGCTTACAACTTTCTTATGTGCCATACTTTAACGTTTTTTGCAACTTGTTTCTTCGTCACCATCATCCACATAATCAACGCTTTTTCACTATTTCCAAAGAGGGACATAATTATGCAATATTTTATTAATATTTATTCAATAGAAAATAAATTGGGATCTTAACTGCGGCTTGAGTTTCTTCTAAAATGACGTGTATGAAGACCCAGCTTTTCGGGCAAATTATCGTCACACATGATGTTAAATATGATGCATAACAAAAAAACAATTCCAACTTTTATATGGAAAAATAAAGCCTTAAGATCAATACATGCTGAACTAGGATCTACGAAGTTCTAAATACTAAATTGTGCCCTTAGTTCTTGAGGTTAGATCTTTTGCATACTTAAGTGTATTTTTGTTTGTAAGTTTTACCACAAAGATTCACCTTTTGTGAGTTATGTAATTAATTGGTACGTGATATGCACATTATTGCAATAATTAGTTCGATGGTTACGCACTTTCTTAAGTTTAAGTAAATGTGGGTTCATCTAGTAAAGTGAATCCGACACAAATTTATTATTGCATACCGTTTTAATATATTATTAGTCATCACATATAATTATTAGGGATAACTCTCATATATATAAATTATTAGAGAAATATTTATCCTAAATAGTCTATTCGAATGTTAATTTCCTAGTTAATAAGTACTATACAAGGATACTAGTATATTTTTACTAATTATTTTATATTATGTCATTAAATTTTATATTACACCATGTGATTTCCCCCTACTTCCTAAACTTTTATATTACACCGTATGATTTCATACTATATTGGCAAGATTACTTACCACTTGGCAAATTTAATCGTCACCGTTAAATTTCATACTACTTGTCATGTTTTGAATAATTATGTATTACTTTAGCAAAATCTGGAAAATTACATGTTAATTAGAAAGAGAGAGATCAGTTTGTGGGTGAGAGGGATAAATAAACCCAGAACGGTTCCTTTTGAAAATTAGAATATTACAAATCTCAACTCATTTCCCTTTTATATATATATATATATATATATATATATATATAGGAGTCTTTTAAGGTGTACGGGTAATTTTGATATTTCAAATGTAAATTTTGATTGAATAGAAAATATTTGAGTTATATGGGTATAAATAAAGTCAATGGATTATATAGTAGTTTTTAAGATTTGTGTTTCCATTTTAGAGTTTTAAGTTTAAAGTTTAGTTTTCTATTTTAGGCTTTAAGATTACCAATTATATGCGATAATATATATTTAAATATGATGTTATATTAATTTTGTATGCTATGATAGATTTATGTCTAGTTTACACTATTAAGTGCATACGAGTTCACCCAAGAGCGTTTATCCACAAGGTATGCGAATTTCATCATCATTAATAGTTATAAATTTAATAATTAAAAATAAAAATAAAAAAGCGACCAAAAATGGCGAATCTTGAAACTTTATGCCATTAATTTGAAAGGCAAAATTGCTAAATTTATTCTTGTTGAGAAACAAATTAAGTATCTTAAAAAAAAACATATAAAATTATTACTATAACCTTTGAACAATGTTTTTCGAAGGCAATAGTTCTTTATTTGCTGGCTCATAATAATTGTGGAATTTGCTATATGATGGATGTGAAATCTTGTCAAAAAGAACAAAGCTGGCAATGTCACTCGGAAAGAATTTTTGACGTAAATGGGATATCTCAGATAGAAGACTTAGAAAGGCTATTGGTGATTTTAATGATCCAAGTCCAGCATGCAATTAGAAAAGTTTGGTTTAGCCTTGATGCATGCATATATCATTTGGGTTTATTTGAAATTCGAATGTTCTATTCATGAATATCGCTCCAGGGTGAGTATAATTTTTTAATAATAGCCCGCACCGCACTATATTTCATCATTTATAATGAGTTCTTATTAAATTCGTACCGAATGAAATTATTGATGTAATTTTTATTTTAGAAGTAAATTGATAGTCAAAATCGCACCGAAATTAACATAATTTTAATGCTTTTATAAATTATTTTTCTACTCTCTTTATAAATTTGAATGAAATAGGAATGAATAATTTAACAACTAGTTATTCGCTAATTAAATAAACTTAAAATTCCAAATAAAATATATTTTACATGTTTTTTTAATTGAAACAAGTGCGGCAACTTATATTATATTTGGGTTATTAATACACGCCATGAAATGTATCAAGTTTTGAATGTAATGAGTTAAAAGATAATTCAAATATGTATATGTTTGCAATATTATCTTAATTTAGAAGAAATAATTGCATGTTTTATTTCAATAATAAATCGGGATAACTAAAATAATTGATTGAAACTGCTAAACCACCCGTGACGTGCTGTTCAAAACCACGAACTTAGTTTTATCAAAAACCCGCAATTAAGATCGAACCACAATAAGTATGTTCTTTTAAATATTAGTGGAAAACGAATTAAATCGCACCATGTCCATCTCTAATTCACGCAAGTAAGAGTACTCTCTTGATTTTTCTTAATAAAAATGCACAATTTTAGACCTAACAAAATGTAGTTTGAAGTTTTTCCTACAAATTCGTTGAATAAATTCTTTATACCGCCATAAATCATACTCCCTCATTTTTATATTAAATGATATTTGAATATATATTTTTTTTTAAAAAAATTGAATGTTATTTTAGATATATTTCACTTTTTCTTTTTAATTTATTCCTATTAAAATCCTAAAAAAAGTTAATATTTCACAATTTATCATTAGTGGTTGGTTTTTTCTTCATTAATAATTACCATAATGTATGAGATTGTGAATATTTATTTAATGGTATATTAATTAGGATATTTGATTATTAATTGTATTATTTGAATCTAAAAGGTCATTTTTCCAAAATGGAGGGGGTACTATCTAATTAATGGGTTGTTTGGTTGGATGTCTGAAAGAGTTGATAAGTTTATTCACCCACAAATAGCTTATTTACACGGGTGGTAAATGTTCCTTATCTATTTATGATAGTTGATTAGGTCTAATAAACTCTATTTTATAATAAATTACAAATTGTAATTTTTTATAATCAGCTGATTGAATAAACTATGTTTTTTAAAATCATTTTTCATGTTAAGTATTTTTTTATATACGAACACATTATTTTACCGCTCTACATAAATATATTTCTTGAACACACGAAATTTTTATAATTATCATTATAATTGTTCTACTATCACTGATTATAATTTTTTCTTAATTTCTTAAAATACTTTTTAAAAAATTCTTTATTTGTTTTTCTATATTTATTTATTATTATTATTTTATATTTTTCTTGATATTATATTTTTATTCAATCATGTATATATTGCTAAATTGATTTTAACTCAACTACTTCAATCAATTAGTTTTTCAAATAGTAATTTACTTTCAACTAATTATCAGTTATCAATTACCCGCTCTGTCCTATATTTCATGAAAAATGAAAATTAAGAAAGATGATTGATGTTATAATTATAGGTATCAAATGACCATAATATCTTTTATTTAAAGTAATTAAATCGTGAAATAGTAAAAGTAAAAGTAAAAGTAAAAGTAATAAATTAACTTTTAATTTTTATTCTCTTCTAAAATGTAAATGCAATAGAAAAAACGAAATATATTTTTTTTCAAATTATGACAAATAAAACGGGATAAAAAACTATGCACTTTGTTTTAAAGGAACTATGCGTACTAGTACATATTTATGTCACATCTTACGTTATTAATAAATAAATCTCATTAGTAAAATCTCATTAGTAAAACCTCATTAGAAAAATCTCACGCCAATAACGTAAAAAGATACCATCGCATTGATCATTTGATAATTCGTTATGGAAATACAATAAAAAATTTAAAAAAAAAATACTTAAAGTCGAACTTCAAACTATAAATGCTTTTGTATAAACCAAATGTACATAAAAGGTTTACATTCCAATCAACACTATTGACCATGAATACGCGTACTTTGAATATATGTCTCACTTTTTAATTCCCACTGTATATGCACACTTTATTTATTTATATTTATATTTATATATATATATATATATATACACACACACACACACAATAGTTTAACACTCATTTATTACACGTGATTTATAAAAAATTAAATATCAAATATATTTGTGTAAATTAAAAAGTACAAAGTTTTAAATATAAATAAAAACTTGAAATGATAAGTTCTCAACCCGTGCCTTGTTCAATTTATTAATTATTATAATTATTAATTGATATAATATTTATTTAAATTGATTAATAATTATACTTACATACTTATAAAAATCCAAGAAAAATATAATATTTTTAACCCGTCTCTAATCTATATTAATTAATTATTATTAACTCATTTCATATTTTTATGTTTAGATTAATTTTTTTAATATTTATAGTTACATACTTTGAAAAATTCAAAATGTGTCATATTCTCAAGCCTTCTCGCATTATGCCATTGTTTAATAAATATTAATTAATTATTATTATATAATTTTATTTTTATATTTGGATTAAATTAATTACTAATATTTAGTTACATACTCCAATTATTGCAAATATATCATAATTTACCTATACAAAATATTTAAAGTTTCAAAAATAAACTTATTCAAATTTTATTATAAATACAATTTATTTATTTATTTTCATAAATAAGCTTTTTTGTAATTTAAATTAATTCATATATAATTTCTCTTTTAATTAAAATATTTAATTTAGATTTTTTTTCTACTAATTATATATGACTTATTTATATTTTTATATTAGAAGTATAAAAGAAAATTATTGAATTAGACAAAATACAATAAAAGAAAAAATTATTAAGTTAGGCTATATATAATACAAGTAAAATATTAAATTATGCAAGATGCAATAAAAAGATAATATTAAATTAGGTATATATTAGGCTCAAATGACACATAAGCAACCGAAACAATAAATTTTTTTATTATCCAAGCGAAGCATACGAAGCAGACAGACATATTAGGAGGATTTTGCATCACTATATACTTGTTTGACATCCGTGTATTACACAGCAATCATCAAAAGATAAATATAAAAAATATTTATAATAATTACTGAATTTTAAATCTAAAATAAAAAATTAAAATAATGTATTCTCAACCAGTACCTAGTACATGTCCAATATATTTATTAATTATTATAAATATTAAATAATTTTGTATTAGATTTTTAAATTAAGTTCATTAATAATATTAGTTATATACTTACAAAAATTCAAAATGCATCACATTCTACACCCGTGTCTAATATCTATTTTATTAATTATTATTGTCATTAAATCATTTTATATATTAATGTTTAGAATAAATCCACTAATAATTATTAGTTACATACTTTAAGACATTAAAAAGATGTCATACTTTCAACCCTTGTCGTGTTGTACTAATGTCTAATCAAAGTTTGTTAATTATTAGTATATAATTAATATATTTATGTTTAAATTGAATACATTACTAACATTTAGTTACATACTTTGATTATTGTAAATAACTCATATTTTACCTATATAAAATATTTAAAACTCCAAAAATAAAATTATTTTAAATTTTATCATCAATAAAACTTATTTAATTATTTTCATAATAAATTTTTTTTGTAATTAAAATTTTTTGATATGTAGTTTGCCTTTTAATTAAGATAACTAATTTAAATCTTATCTACTAATTATATATGACGTATTTATATTTTTATATTGGCAGAATCAAGTGAAAGTATTATATAAGAAAAAATATATAAAAAATTAAATTAGGTAAGATACAATAAAAATAAAAGTATTAAATTAGGTAAATAATATTAGACTCGAATGACACATAAGCAAATGAAGCGCCAAAATATTTTACTTTCCAAATGAAGCATACGAAGCAGACACGTAGATTAGGAGGATTTTGCCGGTGTTTTAAGTATTTTTACCCGAGAGTCACGAAATTATCTGTAAGATATAGCGAAATACCCTAAACGTGATAAGAAACCCCTAGAAAATTGAGTTTGTAAAAATGTAAAATATACAACACCCGCGTGTCACATGTGAATATGCGATATGAAAAATTAGAATCTATAACGCAGTGATGTAAATATATATTGCGTTTACCAATGCATTATATGGGGATTAGATAATGAGTTTATAATATATTTAATATTTACTTTTCTATGTGTAATAATTTATTATTGTTATATATATATATATATATATATATTGTTGTTGTTGTTGTCTCTCTCTCTCTCTCTCTCTCTTTTTATTTCTTGAAAATAGTTTTTCATATATGTTTTTAATGTTATTCTTAATGCATTATATTAGCACACTACAAAAAAAATCACAATTTTCGAGGGATTTTTCCCTCGATTTTAAGGGAAAATCCCTCGGTTTTGGTCAAATCGAGGGATAAACCGAGGGAATATTCCCCTCGAAAATACCCTCCTCAGAATTTTGTTCCGAAGGAAATATTTCCCTCGGAAATATGAAACCGAGGGAATTCCGAGGGATATATTCCCTCGGAATGTTCTCCGTGCAATCCCTCGGAAATTCGAGGGAACTATTCCCTCGGATTTTTTATATTTCCGAGGGAAACAAAACCCTCGAAAATTCGAGGGATCATTTTTCCCTCGGAATTTCGAGGGATTTGTTTCCTTCGAAAAATAGAAAAATCCGAGGGGCAACAAATCCCTCGGAATTTCGAGGGATTTGTTGCCCTTCGAATTTCTCTATTTTCGAGGGATTTCCGAGGGAATATCACCTCGATTTTGTTTTTATTATTTTTTTAATATTTTTACTTTCCGAGGGATTTTTTCCTTGGATTTAATTTTTTTTTTGATTAATTTTTAATTTTAGTGTCTGTTCAATTATTAGAATTCCCAAAAATTTGAAAAAAGTAATTAAAGAAAAGACAAATAAATAAACCAATCATTATAAAAAATATTTGAAAATTTAAGAATAATTACATACGTTCTATCGACACAGTAACAAAGTTTATATTAACCGTAAAAATGTTCTATGGATGGGATGGGGGAGGCTAGGGAAGGGGGTACTGCTGCTGCTGATGTGGAGGGGGCAACTGCTGCTGGACACGAGCATACATCTCAGCCATCTGGGCTGCCATGCGCGCCTGAAAGTCCACGCTGCCGACGCTCCTCCGCACGTTGTCGCCTTTCCTCAACTGCCTCCTCCGCACGTTGTCGCCTTTCCTCGGCTGCCTGCTGCTGAAACGCCTCGAGCTGTGCCCTCTGAGCCTCGACCTGCGCCTCAAGCTCTCTCATTTGACTCCTATCAGCCTGGGAGGAGGTGAAAGAGCCGCCCTTCAACAAACCTTTCGCAGCAGCCACAATCTTCCCATACGCACCGGTGCCGTAAAGCCGTCCCTTGCTCAACCCGGCGACGCCGAGAAAAACCTGGTCCTGGTCAACCTCGTTACTCTCCTCCCGGGAAGACGCACGTTCCTGTTCCTGGGTCAGATGTCGCTCGTACTCCTCCTAAAATACAACTCGTTATTAAAATTTTACGTTAAAATCAAAGAATAAGTTAAAAATATGAAAGAGACTCACACTAATAAGACTAGATTTCCTATCGATAAACGCGCCGTCTTTCTTTTGGTGCGTGCGTTTAAAAATATCGTAGCACGTAGCCGGCGAACCCATCTCCCGCTCCTGTATTCAAATATAATTTTCAAATAATTAACATTAAAATTAAACAAATAAATATTATATTATTATAATCTAAAATTACTTACTATATCCAAAGTATAGTCGATAGTAGATCTAGCACCCCCCGTGTGCTTCGACATCCCAGTACCCGGCCCAGCAGGCTCGCTCTTCCTGTTCTTGCTGCATTGCTCGGATTTCTTCTTGTTCTTGGGCTTATCCCACTCAACCTTCCAAGCCCTAGTTGAAACGGATGATATATAAGATACGATATAAATTATATGTTATAAATAAAAAATTCTAATTTAATAAGAAAATACATAAAAGGATCGTTTACCCATAGACCTCCGCGGTCAGGCACTCCGGCCGACCACCACCATGGGAGGCAATATGCTTCTTATACTCATTAAACTTCTTCCCGTAATGTTCCCCGATCATCGAAAAAAATACCTTCCGTATGTCTTTCTCACTATACTGCTCCGGGTCCCAATAACAAATATCCTGCAAAATAAAACAATAATTACAATTCAATTGAAACATATGATTGTGTTTTTACGGTAAATACTAACAAATTTGGACACAAAATAATAATTACCTTAAACATCTGCCACCAGAACCCCTTAATCTCCTTCGGAACCGCGTTATAGCACCACCCAGCGGGATGGAGATCCCTCTCAAAGATCAAACGGAGTATAGTGGACACCTTGCCCCCTGTGCTGTGCAGCCTGTATTCAATTGTATTTTTATTTTTTTTCCTCGTTAAAATTTAATCATAATGTTAATTATAATTTTAAAATCATTGGTTTACTTACTTCGCCTCTGCAATATAAACCTGAGTCATACCCATCTGCGGTGGGACCAACTGTCGTCGGGTCCGTGATGTACCCGCGTCGGACGGGGTTTGTGATGGTGTATGCGACGTCGGAGTCTGCGTCGGGGTCTGCATCGGGGTCTGCGTCGCCGGATGATCACTACCGAGACCCATGTAGTCGGTGTCGAAATCAGCTAAACGATGAGTCGATCCCATATCTGATCGACCGACGCTACCGGATCCTCGACGCAATGGCATCTGATAAAATTATTAGATAATAATACGAGCATTTTACAGAATACCAGTATACAAAAAAAGTAGTTATAAAAAAAGTGCGTTTTACAATAATAATAAATTACATATATTTCAAACAACACCAATGACAATATTATATATAAACAAAATTAAACACCGGCCGATCACCACGGCCTCCCATGCATGAACAATATATATACAAATTTGTTTTAAATCCTAGCAGATCACCACGGCCTCCCATGCATGAACAATATATACACAATATAATGGGTGAAAAAACCCTAAATTTGAAAGCAAACCCTACACAAGTTTAATTATTCATAAAATGGCCACTAGTTAATTGATTAATCCTAAATTGAACCCTAATTAATTGATTAATCCTAAATTGAATCTTAATTGTGTAATTATTACTAAATTGAAACTCTAATTACAAATTAAAACCTAAATTGAAACCCTAATTAATTGAATTTTCCTAAATTGAACCCTAATTAATTGATTATCCCTAAATTGAATCCTAATTGTTGATTAATCCTAAATTGAATCCTAATTGTGTAATTATTACCTAAATTGAAACCCTAATTCAAAGTTAAAACCTAAATTGAAACCCTAATTTAAAATTAAAACATATAATAAACCATAATTACAAATTAAAAACTAAATTGAAAATACATACAAATAATATACAAAAATTAAAAAAAAATTAAAATGAACCTGTGGATGGCGTCTGGCGGCTGTGGACGGCGGCTGAGGCGAAGGCGGGCGGCGACGCTCGGCTGCTGGCGTCGGCAATCTTCGCGGCGGCACACGGTGGCTGAGGCGAAGGCGGACGTACGGCGGCTCCTGGTTGCTCGCGGCTGTGGACGACGGAGGTGGCTCGGACGGCGGTGGTGGAGTGGCTCGGACAGACGGCGGCAAATCTCCTTGGTTGCTGGCGGTGGCAAATCTCCTCGGACAGACGGCGGCAAATCTCGAGGGTGGTCGTTCGAGGGCGGCGGCTCGGGCGGTTCCTCTCGGCTGTGGACGGCGACGGTGGCACGGACGACCTGGTGGCTCGGACGGCGACTACTTCTTTTTCTTTCTCTTTCTTTCTACTTCTTCTTCTGTGCGCAGCGGGGGCTTGCCCGTTGATATAATTAGGGCATATTACGAGGGACATAATCCCTCGGAAAACCGAGGGACTTTATCCCCCTCGGAATAATTCCAAGGGAATGAGTAAATCCCTCGGAATTCCGAGGGATTTTTGATTCCCTTGGAATGTTCAAAAACAAAAAAAAAAATCGAAATAAAAAGGAAAAAATTAGGAAAAAAATATGTTTTATTTCCGGGACGCCGGGACACATCCCTCCCCGCCCCGGCCGTAATTTCTCGGGTTTTCTTACTATTTTTTACCATTTTTTCTACCTTTTCGGGGTTTTTCTCACTATTCATCTAAAGTCGAAAAAAATTAGAAAACGCGTGAGGAACGATCGACTCCTGATCCCCGTGGTTCCACGAAGCCGGGACGCACCCCTCCCCGCCTCGGTCGTGAAATGATGGGATTCGTTTCTATTTTTTACTATTTTTTTGGGTTTTTCCATTTTAAAATCGAAAAAAATAGAAAACGCGTGCGGAACGATCGATGCCCAACTCCCGTGGTTTCACGACTCCGGGATGCACCCCTCCTCTAATTTGGAAAAATCATGACGCTACATCGCTTCGCGTTCCCTAACGATGGAGTTCATCGATCGATCGTAACTTGTTGTTGGTCGAATCGCACGACACGTGTGGACACGCACGTGCTCGGTGGTATTTTTCTTTTCAATTTGGGATCAAAACCACCCCACGTACCTAAGATGATAGGACCGGTTTCGTTTTTACGATTTTTCCATTTTTTTCCTATTTATTTCGATTTTTTTTCACCGTGTTCTATATTTTGAATTAAGTTCCTATAAAAACTAATTTTGAGAATTCCATTATAAGCAAAATCGATCTTTAATAATCGAAGAGGCTAAAATAAAATTTATTTATTTATATACAAAATTATGCTACTATGTTTTTTTATTTTTTTGGCAATTTGTGATTTTCACATGACTAAAAATAATTAAACCCTAGCTATTAGACTAAATTGCAATAATATTGTACCGAAAATGAAAGCATAGAAACTTACGTTGAGCTGATTGGTGGAGAGGAGAGAGAAGGGTCCAAACTTGTGCAGACGGTGAAGATTAGATCTGGCGGGATGGCATTCCAGAGGCCATGTATTTGGGGTTATGCATTATTTACGGGGCTCGCAAAAAGAGTTATGCTGACCTTGCAGAAATGATAAGATTGAGATAGTAATCTCCCTTTTTAGTAGGAATGAAAAGTCTTTTCAAAGTAATTATGCTACTCTGTTTTTTTATTTTTTTGGCAATTTGTAATTTTCACATGACTAATAATAATTAAAGCCTCGATTTAGTTTTTATTTTTTTATTTTTTAAAATATTAATTAAAATTCCGAGGGAGTTAAACCTCCCTCAGAATTACTCCGAGGGAATGAGTAAATCCCTCGGAATAATTCCGAGGGAAATTAAATTTCCTCGGAATTTTAATTAATATTAAAAAAATAAAAACCAAACCGAGGGATTTCGTTTCCCTCGGTTTTCCGAGGATTTTTTTCCCTCGGAATAAATTCCCTCGCCAAATCCGTCGATTTGTTTCTCGAAAATCATGGCGGGAAACAATGGCGCCTGAATTCCGAGGGAAATTCCGAGGGAATTGCTTTCCCTCGGAAAATACCGAGGGAATTTGAGTTCCCTCGGTTTTTTCCCTCGGAAAATCCCGAGGGAAGCCAAATCCCTCGGGTTTTCCCTTGAAAAACTACTGTTTTTTTGTAGTGGCATTAGATATCCAAATTTAAGTTTATATTTTTTATATTTATTTATTTTTAGTAATAATTTTATATAACTCATGTTTTTCTTAAATAGAATATTTGAAATTTTAAAAATAAAAATATTTTCACTTTTATTATAAATGAAAATTAATTCAAATTATATATATATATTTTAATTAAATATAACTTACTTATGTTTTATATTAGTAGAATAAAAGTATGATATCGAATTAGTCAAAATATGATAAAGAAAATATTGAATTGAGTAACATATAATAAAATGAAATATCATATTAGGAAAAATATAATAATAGAAAATATTAAATTAGGTAAAATTATATAAAAAGAAAAATATTACAAAAGGTAGATATTAGGTTCAGTGACGTCGAAGGACCAAAAAAAATTTCGAAGCTATCAAAGCGTGAGAAACAGACATATAGGGTAGAAGGATTCTGCATTAATATATAAGGGATATATATACAATAATATTAATGTTTTATGTGTAGTTTGACTCAATACAATATAATAATACATTAATATCCACTATTTGATATTCACAGTAAGAACATCTCCAATGCTTGTTGTTATCTTATTAATAAATTAGCCATGTCACAAAGTCAAAAGCAATAAAAATAATTTATCATCCAACGCATAGTGTCATTAGCGGTGTTGTGCTGACATAGAAAAGGTTAATCTCAACACTTTCAATTGCACTGTTTGATTTCTGAAATGATGTTAAACAGAATAAAGTAGCAAAAAACTAGGAACTGATGTTTCACTATATGGTTCTGGACTCTTTTTTATTTATCTTGTGGTCAAATTATCTATATTTCTTTATTATTAAAGAATAAATGCCACGTGCACAAAATTACCGATGTTGACTTTATGCATTGGAGATAATTTTTAAAATCAAAATTTATTCTTTTAACATTCATCTTACGTAGATAGACATTCTTTTAGTTGATTGACATAAGTTGAAAATTATTTAGCGTCAAAAGACTTGCATTGGAGATGCTCTAAGAAGTAAATAAGTTGGAATCCAACAACAAATAATAATTATTACAATTCACAATAATTTGAATACCTCATACTATGTTTGGACTATGGTTGAAAATAACGAATTTGAATTTTGAATAACAAATATTCATTTGTTTTAAAAGTCAAAATTTAATTACTCATCCAATAATTATTAAACTTAATATATACATAACATATCTTCTCTCTCTCTCCACAGTAACAAAATGCCCCACACTCCTCTTTTAAATTGTAATAAATATAATGTAATAACACATTAGCATCAATTTTTCATACAGGTTTACATCTAAATTAAAAAGTAAATATTTTTGAATCATATAACAAATAAGAATTTTTACTATTATTCATAGAGTTCCAAATACTCAAAATTCTAAATATTAGAATCTCAAACATCAACGAAACCTAGTTCAAAAAGGCCTTGAGGCTATGAATACCAAAATTCGAGATCTCAACAAATTCTCATTCCCAAAGTATCCTTAAATTATACTCCACCTATACCATAAATACAATATATTTTATCTTTCACGAAAATTAAGAAAAAATAATTAGTATAGTTGAAAAGTTAAATTTTACATATATTTTCTAATTATGCCATTTATTTTTACACTAATAACTCATTAATTATTGATATCATTGTAAATTAAATACAAACATATAAATAATTTACGAAATAAATATAAAAAGTGTACTATAATTTATTTAAAAATAGTGCTACAATTATTAACACGTAGAGTTTCTTTTTGAAGCCACGATTTCGATATTCAGGAAGAATTGTACTTGAATAGAAATGACAATTTTAATCATGTAACTTTTAGAAGTTGGTGAAAAATATTTTGGGTATACTGGGGTGTATTCTGAGAATAAATTAAGAGGGTGTCCCCAATATAAAATTTTATAGAATTCTAAGGATTGTAATATCAATGGAATTTTCATGGATTCCATCACATTATAATGGAATTTTGTAGATTTTTATATTATGAGACTATGTGGATATTAATGGAATTCGTGGAATGTTATCAAACATAATATTATGAATTCTTACAATTTCATAATTTTTATAGAGTAAAAAATTAACACAACCTAGGAGGATATACGGTAATTCTTATTTTTACAGTTTTTGTATAAAAATACGATTTAACTGGAAAAAAATACATAGTATGATTTTGTTAGAACTATTACAAAATGTTACGAGCACAAACAGGAAATTAACAAGAAATATCACAAAACTGGAAATAACAACAAAACAGAATATGTATAAATAAGTCGAGTCGAGTCGAGCTCTGTCCGCAAGACGAAATAGCCCCGGTAATACCCTTCGGGTTTGGCTATTCGTCCCCAAAGATAAAACGACTACGTCCCTGATATCACAGTACCGTAAGTATCAGGGCTCCGGCGAACTGGAAAAATCAGGAATGAGATATGTAAAACAAGAGTGCAGAAATCGAAATATGATAAAACAGTATGCTGGGAGTTCTTGGAATTCTGGTGTTATGCGTATGGAAAAGAAAACATGAAATGCAGCTTCTCACCCTTATATAGGGATTTCCAGGGAAGGTAACAGCCTGAATGTCATAAAGACATTCAAAAGGTCTGACACCTGACAGCATGAACCTGGATAGGTTCAGCGTGTCTATTCAAACGCAGCCAGGTGTTTGGTCAAAGTAACGTCCATGTAATAATAAATAGCATGACGTTTGACCTGAACGGTCAGGAGTTACAAAATTCAAATGGGTCAAAACCACATGCGGCTATGCAATAATAAATAGCATGACGTTTGACCTGAACGGTCAGGAGTTACAAAATTCAAATGGGTCAAAACCACATCCGGCTAAAAAGTTAGCCATGGTTGAACCGGAACCCGGACCTCACACGAACCATCTAAATCGGACCAATTGCCCAAGTCCCAGGACCGAGTCCGGGACCGGGACCGGGCTCGGATCCGCTCGGCTCCGCCATCGGCTTCGCCGAAGGCGGACTGGCGAACCCAAATCCAAGAGCCCGCGTGAGCTTCGTTTACACAAAGTCCACACAACCCACTGGGCCCACTTGATATCCAATCATTAAAAGTTAAACACTTTTAAACTCCCTTCCACATTGGATAACTATCAATGTGGGATAAACGATAAGGCTTAAAAGCACCTATCCAACTTCCAAACACCATTTCTCACTCACCAATAAATGAAATTGAGAAATTCAAAATGCTATAATTATTTACACGACACGTAGAACGAGACTATATAATTTGTTAAAACGAATTATCGCTGTACCAATTAATTAGAATAAATCTAATTTACAATCTTTAATTAGAATAAATCTAATTATTAACAATCCCCCACATGAGTGAGAAACTCCAAAAACGAAATGCATGAATGCAAATACATAGCTCAGTCCATAAGAGACAATAGAGAATAGGGATAGGTGGCTAGTGGCCTTAAACCCTCCTTAGTTAATACTACCAAACATACCGGCGGATTAGTGAACATAATTCTTGAACTATTCCACTTTGTATATACTAGACAATAGTACCAACCCACTAAGGTCTCAAAATTCTTCCGTTCTCACGTTTGTGTCCGTTTCTGGCCATGGACAACTTCTTTGGATTCATAAGCTTCAGTAGAAGCGGCCCTCATTTCTCGCTTACATAGGTGATTCTTCAAATCAGCATTCTGTCATACTCAAGTCAAAGACCTGCACAAGAATCATTAAAAATTAGAGATTTAACCTCAGCACGTGACAGATTATAAACTCTACTTTTGTTGTTAAGGAATAGGGTTGTAGAGTTAACTTATCTAAACTTTTGTAGTTTAGTTTTCCCATTGAACCAAGTTTGTGGGATCTCCACTCATCATGGTTGGGTTTCCACTACAATCATCCTTAAGTTGTGGATTTCATTCCCATTCCTTTTAGCAACTTGTACATCTGATCTCGAGCTATGTTCTTAGTGAATGGATCCGCTAGATTATCTATTGACCTTACGTAGTCAATAGAGATAATCCCACTCGATAACAGATGTCTCACGGTGTTATGTCTCCGACGGATATGTCGAGACTTGCCGTTATACAAACCACTTTTCGCCCTTCCAATTGCAGCTTGACTGTCGCAGTGAAGCATGACCGGCGGCACGGGTTTCTCCAAACATGGAATATCTTCTAAGAAGTTACAAAGCCATTCTGCTTCTTCACCAGCTTTGTCCAAAGCGATAAACTCAGATTCCATGGTGGATCGGGCTATACACGTCTGTTTAGTGGATCTCCAAGAAACAGCTCTTCCCCCTATTACAAACACATATCCACTAGTTGAGAAAGAGTCCTTTGTGTTGGATATCTAGTCTGACACCTGACAGCATGAACCTGGACAGGTTCAGCGTGTCTATTCAAACACAGCCAGGTGTTACAAAATTCAAATGGGTCAAAACCACATGCGGCTAAAAAGTTAGCCATGGTTGAACCGGAATCTGGACCTCACACGGACCAACCAATTCGGACTAATTGCCCAGAGCCCAGGACCCAGGTCCGGGTCCGGGACCGGGCTCGGATCCGCTCGGCTCCGCCGAAGGCGGACTGGCGAACCCAAGTCCAAGAGCCCGCGTGAGCTTCGTTTACACAAAGTCCACACAACCCACTGGGCCCACTTGATGTCCAATCATTAAAAGTTAAACACTTTTAAACTCCCTTCCACATTGGATAACTATCAATGTGGGATAAACGATAAGGCTTAAAAGCACATATCCAACTTCCAAACACCATTTCTCACTCACCAATAAATGGAATTGAGAAATTCAAAAGGCTATAATTATCTACACGACACGTAAAACGAGCCTATACAATTC
>BMAC01000357.1:510784-545474 GCA_014905375.1 Phtheirospermum japonicum | reverse complement strand
ATCAACGTTTACAAAGAGTACTACATTGTTCTTTAGGAAAGCACAATAGATTAAGAAAAAAAAACACTACGATTGTATACAAAAAGCATTGCAAATTTCGTTTATAAACTGCAAATTCAAAAATTTGAAATGAAACTCAAATCTTCAACAAACCATAACTTTTTCAAATTTTATTCGTTTTGAATGAAATATATATCAAATTAATCACATTCTCAAGATCTACAATTTAAGATACATATTGCATGTTTTAAAACTTAAAATATAAACACACACACACACACACACACACACACATATATATATAATTAAATAAAAAAAATTGGACTGATTTTAGCAATACAGTACTGTGTAAAAAGCACAATGAATTTGGACATATAATTGCACCGTGCAATATTAGATATAAGGTCAGGATTAGTCACTAGGTTCACATATAATGACGGGGTTTTCATTTGAACCCAATCCTATATATATATATATATATGAGACTTTTACATTGTAGTCATTGTATGATACTTCTACTCTTATTGACCAACATATTTATTTAAAAAGATCATAATCTATTAATATAGGTAAGTTGTCAAATATGATTGGATTGAGTATGGTATTGTGAATGTACAATACTCTTTTTCATATATTTATATGTGTGTGCGCACGCGCATTATTTAAATTTTAAAATAAATTAAAAAAAATGAATTGTATAAGATTTCGATGGTAAGAGATAAGAATATGGAAGAAATTGTGTAAGTCTATTTTAACTTAAAATTTAATTAGAATTCCATTTAAATTCATCATTTAATGAAATTCATAAGATTATACTATAAATTGAGGACGTTGCAATCTATAAAAGGTATAAAATTCAAAATTAAGAACACTCGAATTTTATAAAATTTACAATATCCTAATTAAATATACCTATAATTATATAAAATTTTAAATTCATCCAATTCTCCACTCTGGAAAAGAACCACCATTCAGCACAAAATGATAGTATGAGAAATTGATGGAACCAAAATTACAAATCTAAATTTTAATGGGCGAGCAAGTGGGGGCAAGTTTTGTGATGCGGCCAAGTTGCTTTTGTTGACACTGTAATAATTTATGATGATTGGGACCACAACTTGACCCTGTGTGCCACATAACTCTAATCTCTCATGCCCATCCGACAGTTATATTAGTAGAATTTAGTTTTTAATTCTCAAAAAGTTACCCAAATGTATTAATTATTCGGCCCTTCTGTATCTTTCCTCCTTTTCAGATTTCAGATATACTATATAATGTGGTGACGTATGCTGAATCGTAGTAACTGGTTCTAGATTAAGTACCGAGAAGTGGGCCAACCGTCTTTTATCCAATCAGTGTTTAAAGAATAAGAAAAATTAAATAATTCACAAAATAAGAAATATACTGAGGAATAAGAAATATACATATAGTCTTAATTCCTCGTGTACAATGTTCATTCGCATGCAGAAAAATCAAAATAAGAAAGAATATTTAAAAGATTTGAGCCAAGACTTGTCCAGATTCAATGGTCCCCGGAGCTAATCAAATTGGGATAGAAATAAGTAGATTGGTACTTAGAAACCTGAGCCAGCTTTTAAAAACATCGCTATTTATTTAAATAGATACCGTATCCGTCTCATCTTATATGTCATAATTGTTATTTCACACAAATTAAAAAAATATTATTCATATTATAATTATAATATTTTTTTTAAAAAATAAAAAATAGGAGATGTAACATTAATTTTCTCTTGAAGGTAAAAAATTAAAAATCATATTAATTTATTCTTAAAAATATAAATATAAAGAATATAATGAGACAAGATTTTTTAATACGATAGATAAAACCAAACAAATAAATTTTTTTTTTCCCGTTTGTTGTGGTTGTATATAACACATTAATTATTCACTTTCTACTACATATAAATATAGATTTGGGCTATGGTAGTAGGAATTAAAAAGCTTTTGATTATATTTTAGGTTTTTACATTTATAGTGCTCAACAATTGTGAATGCTCTTATATATGGCACGCACAACATTAATCCTTTATCATTATAAAGTCAACATCGGGTTTGCAACTTGTGTAGGTTTGTAGTGGCTAAGCTATTGATTTTTTTTTTTTGTTTGTTTTAGATTTTTGTTTTCTTCTGCCGCAGATAAGCACTTATTCTAAGTTACCTCATGTTGCCTTAGCTTATGTGCCAATGGCTCAACTAGACTTGATTGGTACAAACTCCAATAATTGATACAAGTGATATTTATATATATATATATTGAATTTTATACACGAAAAATACGTGTGATCATGTGAAACTGATCCAGTTAAGTTATTTTATTTTTAATGTGAATTTTGAAATATTAGACACTATATGAAACATTTTAACTTATCAACATTTCACAATAATAATAAAAAAAAAAAAGAAAAAAAAACGAGAAAAAAAAAGCTTGAAGGTGAATATTGCTTTATAAACTTCATGCAAAGCTCAAGCAAATTGTATTAGGTAGGGGTATACCTATATCTTTCACAACTTGTTCACATATTTATTTTTATTATCTTAGATTCCTCATATTATTTAAATATTTTGTGCAAGTTTGTTTGATATTGTTAGGTCCAGTTGCATGTTAAGTAAATATATATCTCAAGTAATTGAATAGCTTTATACATAGTACGCCAAATTAGATGTGGATCTTTTTACCTCACTTTATCCGTAATAATCAAGCAACCTATTAAGGGTTATTGTTTGCATGGTAGCTAGTTTATCCAAAAGAATGAACAAAATGTACCTTGAAATCTCAAAATATTTAATGATTAAATATAAATCTACATGAGATTAATTGCTTAACTTTTCTTAATTGGGCTCTAATTCTTATTAATTAGTCTAGTCAAAAAGCATGATATATTCATTGATTATGATTTATGGTGTGTGAGTTTTAGCCTGGACTTACTGTATATATCTTGATCTTGATCTAACAGGACAAGACATGAGATATTTTTATTGATTGCGGCTCAAAAGTCTATGGTTGCTTTTAAGAACATCTGGAAGCCATTAGAAGGTTCCATTAGAAGTTGGTACCATTCTATTTATTAATTTATTTATTTACTTTGTTATGCATTAATTTACATACTCTCTCTCCAAATATGATAATTTTGGATGAATTTCACATGGATTAAGGAATGATTAGTTTATATACTAAAGTTATTAATTTAGTTAGTATTTTCAAGTTATACTCTTCTTGAATTTATAATGTCGATTAATGTTTATAAAAATCAGTGTTGGAATTAATATATTGTTATTGGAATGGTAAGATTTTTCATTGTAACAAACAACTTTCAATTTATCATGTAGAAAACTATTATTTCAAAAATATTAATTAAAATTATGTGTGAAAATAAAAATTTAATAATATGTTGAATATATTAACTGAACTATCTTTGTGTGACGGACGAAAATGAAATATTTGACTATTTTTGTGGGACGGGAGGAGTATTATTATTTAATTATACCTTTCTCAATTTATTAAAGTCAATTAATAATTCAAAATGTTATTATTGAAACTAGTATATTTGTTATTATAATATTAAAAATTTTTGCATTGTGATCATCAATTTTCTATTTATCATGAAAAAAAACTAATACTATTTAAAAAGAATTAATTAAGAATATGTATAAAAATTAAGAATTAATAATATATTAATTATGATAACTAGACTATTTTTGTGGGACGAACCAAAATAAAATACTACAATATATTTGTGGGGACAATTGAATTATCTACTCATTCTTTTATTTATTTGGCCATGCTGCCTAACTTGCGTAGTTTTTTATTTTTTTTGTCATAACAAGAAATTAAATGTTCGGTAACAGTTTACAAGTGATGGGCCAAAAATAAATAAATAAAACAAAATAAAACCATGGCAAAAATTAAATCAAACCGGTTCAAGTATTTTTACTACCTATTATTACGCTGTCTGTTTCATGCATGTACCCTATATTAAGCTACTTTTTGACAAGTTTCTAACTGGTAAAAGATACTGAATTTCAGTTTTTACTTTTCCCAGACTTTGTGTACCGCAAATCTTGTCATATCTCTTTTTTGCATGACAAAATTAATTGGTCCTAGATTTTCTACATATTATATATAAAATATATATATATATATATACGCATCAACATACGGCATACCTTATGTTTCTGACGCACTGCCGCACGTCATCGCTAGAACCAGTGTAATATATAGCTGTACCATTGCATTATTTAATCATTTTAATAATGTTAATTTTTGTTTAGAATATTTCAAGGAATTGTAAAAAATAAGAATTATTTTTAATGATCTTGAACTTGCAACCACTATTCTTTATATCTGCATTGGAATAAATTCTCGAATTTGGTGTGTTATTATTGTTTCATTCTTGATTTCCTCACATCATAGATTTATAGGGTTAAATTTATATTAAAAAAACCCAAACAAACTCCCAAGGTTTAAGCCTAATTTCAAACATTTGTTATACAAAATACAAAAACTCGAGAAACTTAAACTAATTTAAACATTTGTAGCCTTGTTACCCTTGTATACACTTTATGTTGGTACGAAATTTAATGGAGTTTTTTTTTTAATAGTTAAACTAAATTCCATGGGTTGTTTTTGTAATAATTATATCTTAATTTCATAATATCGCGGCTCCTTATATTTCTGGAACTGGATTCTCCGATGTTCATGGGATAGTAATGAGAATGCCATGGGCCCCACACGGTGTTGTATTAAAGGATTTGTTAGATTTGAATTTTATAAGGAGCGAAACTTTTTCTACAAGGACTCAAAAAGTTCAGATGCAGAGGTTGATATGTATTATTATTTTTTTTCATAAAAGGTATTTAAAATGTCCTATTATTATTATTATTATTATTATTATTATTATTATATTAATTTGCACTTCACTTGTATTGATGAGTTTAATAAGTGGATGTGATGGATATTGGTGGGGAGTGAGAGCCTTTTGGAGAAGACCCATAATGAGATACATTGCATCCTACGAACCTAGCTAATGTCCTTTTCAATATATATTTGCTGCTGATTCCTATCAGAATTTGAGTCTAGCAACTAGTTAAAAAGATAGTGATGAATAATGAGTTTCACATCAAGACTCAAGAGAAGAATTGACTTAACTAAAAATTGACATGATTCATGTAGGACATTATTAGAGCTATTAATTTTCAGCTCGGCCATGTTTTTACAATTTTGAAATGGGTCCAAAATCTATGATTTAAGTTTATAAATGAGAAAATTCGTTTTCATATTTTAATATCATATTGAAATTAGTGTTAATTATGAAATATGCCTCGAGATTCAATCTAATTACAAATAATTTAATTATATTTCAAAATTATAAGCATCTTTGTTTTTTATTTTTATTTTACAAATTACGCCAATTTAGAAGGTATTTGTCAAGCCAATACAAACATCATAATGTTGTTAAAAATACCCAAGGGGCATTTGTAATTTTGAACATGACTGATTTTTTTTTCCCCTTGTACTTGAACTAAATTCCATGGTTTGTTATTGTACCCCTTAAATTGACTACCTCAGGCTAATTCTAAAAGGCTCTGTATTACCCTTCCAACCCAAAGGGTTGAAGCCGATGAATGCATGAAGTTTATTTGCACACTAGAAATCATAATAATTGTCAGCTTTTAGGTGGAAAAGAAAACATAGAGCAAAATAATAATAATAATAATAATAATAATAATAATAATAATAATAATAATAAATTATCATATACTCCGAAGACGACAAAACATGTAAGAACTCTAAACCAGAAGAAATTAGTTCAAAAAATATATTACTATTAATTAAGATCATAAAACTGTAGTGAGCTGCCATAGCAGCAGTTTAAAATAGGTATTACAGTCTCAACAAAACTGTAGTTCTTAACATATATAGCATGTTAACTAACCAGCAAAAATTGGTCAAATACTACAACAATGCCCTTTCGCTCTTGCCATTCTCAATCCATATAATCGATCGCACAAAAAATACACCGCGCATTACAACAATGTGGTTTTTTTTCCGCAAGAACCCAATCTAATTTCTTAAAAAAAAAGTTGGGCCTGAAAGCCTCTCGTGGCGCGACTCTTTAAAATTTGCATTTGTATAGACACTGTCAAGATTCTTCTTCTTCCTCTTACCTACATTCTGTCTCGTATCTTATTACAGAGAATTGCGAATATCAGCTGACGTTGTATGTCGGTATATACCCTTTCTTGGCGTGTTGGCTCTCCATTTCAAGAGTCATCAATGATTTCTGTCGTTGATATCGGTTTCTCTTCGAAGCAAGAGCTGTGATGAAACACAATATAGTCGAATAAGGCGACGATACATACTTATCTCGGTAATGCAAATTACGGTCTTGTTATAATTTAAAAAATAAATAATTACATAAATACCCCTGAGGTTCAATCTAATTACAAAAAGGTCCAATTATCTTTAAAAATTAAAATTACCCCCTTAATTCCTGTTTCTATTTTACAAAATGCAAGCACTCAGTAATGCAAAGTATGGTCTCGGTGTAGTAATATATACACACACACAAAAAAAAATAAAAAAAATACTCCTGTGGTTCAGTCTAATTACAAAAACACCCACCCAGATTATCTTCCAAAATTACAAAATACCTCCTTCATTTTTGTTCTAATTTACAAATTGCACAACTTAAGGGGTATTTAAATTTTCAAAGATAACTGGACTGTTTCGTTGTTATGTTAAAACTAAGGGGTAGGTTTTGTAATTATTTCTGAAGACCAATTTTTCGAAGTTATTTATTTGGAAAAATGAACTTACATAGCATTTCATGAGGAAAACCAAAGTCATAGTCATTACGCCGCCTCCAGACAAAGAAATAGTATAACCCTAGCAGGACCGCAATAATAATAACCAGACACGAAAGAGCTATTCCGACTCTGCCTCCAGTGGATAAGCCGTGCTTACCCCAAAACATAGGACAATCAGGCAGCGAAGGTACGCCACACAATCCTTTATTACCAGCAAGGCTGCAAGAGGAAAACAGGTAAATTATTATTTGGTTAAAATCACAAAAAGCTCCCTGACATTTGTTTATCTTACAAAAGCGCACCCTAAAGAGGATTATTTGTAAGGCAATTACAACCCTCTAAAGAATATTTGTAAATAAAGATGAGTAGTTTTTTTTTTTGTTGTTTTTTTTAAATTAGACTAAACCTCGTGGGTGTTTTGTAAATATCCCAAATTATTGTTTTTTATTAGTCAGTGTTTTTTCCATATGTTTTTCTCCTTAATATAGCAGAATGCTACAATTCCCTTTATTCAATGGGAAATAAAGTTGAAAAGTCGCAGGAAGGATAACATTAGGGGGACTATCTCGCGATTTGAGCTACATTAATCATCGGGCAAAAATAATTGTGTATATGGTTAGAATGACATACTCTATAGTTCCACCGTGAACACCAATCGAATAAAGTGCCTCTGGGACTTGCCCGTCCAGTGAGTTATCATTCAGCAACCTGAGCAAAAAGTAACATTTGACTCGGTAGGATTAATGTTATGTACATGCTCATGTATAGGATGCATATGACTGTGATAATGCTTTTGAATTAGGTGAATATTTTGCATATCCCCAAGAATCTATCATTGAACAGGAAACATGGGTTCAATTACCAAAAAAAACAAAAAACAAAAGAAAAGGTTCGGTCCAATTATTATATATATATTAAAAAAAACTTACATAAGCTGCAAGCTCGACGAAGTTAGACTATCTGGTATATATCCAGTAAACTTGTTCTTCGACAAATCCCTGCATCAACGGAACCTCAAAAATAAAATAAAAAGAAAAATCAAAGCCGTTGTCATGAAACTTTATGCAGCCTCACTCAATTGTTTTTCCAGATACTTTAGTCATCATGAAAATGAACCATGCACATACAATTTTCTACAATTTAAGCTTTTAATTTTAAAAAATGCTATGTTCAATTTTGGGCTAAAATAAACACACTGACTTGTAAAAATAATAAAAAAAATGGTACGTATAAGTATGTGATCTTACAACTTCACAAGAGACTTTTGGCCTAACCCTGATGGTAAATTGCCTTCCAAAGAATTAGAACTCAAGTTCCTGCACGTTAAAATAATTCCAGAAATTGTTCATTTAATCCAAAAGGAATATGATTTAAAATAAATAAATAATAATAAGCACAACAACGAGGAAATTTATCAGTACTATGTATACGGGCAGCAATATATCATCAATAACATAATAAATAAATAACAAAATAGAATAATAGAAGATACTTACAAGCTTACCAAATTCGTCAAAAGACCAATTTGGTCACTGATGTAACCTTTCAAGCCTTGGCTCCCCAGATCTCTGAATAAACAAAATAAACAAAACTTATTGCATATCATCATCGCACGTTTTAACACCTTCAAAGAGGTAAAAAAACACAATTACATTTGGGAGACAACGAGAGCCGAGCCGTTCTTGGTGGGATGACAAGTGACACCCTCCCAGGCATCCCAAGTTGCAGGGGCACATGGATCTCCATTCCAACCCATTCGGTCCGGCACACCAAGTGACTCCTTAAGTGCTTTCATGGCAACAACTTCGAAAAAAAACGTCGTCTCAGTCTATTAAAAAAATAAATAAAAACAAATTGTGTCGACTCTAAGGGAGTGTTTGGAAACACTAAAAAAAATTGTTAACAGTTTTTTACTTGAGAATTGTGGTTTTTAATGTTTTCAGATGCCAACTTCTACTTCTGATTCATAATTTAATTGGAATCTAAAAATAGGGCATAATTCTCATTTGACTTTTACGAAAGAATAAGCACTTTTACAACTTATTTACCAAACACTATATTTTAACTAATTCAACTTTCACTTCTATTTGCACAAACACCAAAGATTCCTGCAAGTCGACCCTCAAAATCACGAAGCATAAATAAATTATAAGCAATTATAGTATAAACAACAGAAAATCAATAACAAACCATATAATAACAATAATGATAAAATTATCAGAAACATACCCTGATCAGGAAGAGTCCTGGCATCAACAGGCACAATCGCATAATTCTCAAGCCCACAAATGATCGGCGACCCCACCACCGACTCCAGCTTCACATTCAGAGTAGTGCTACTCAAATTCTTCACCACATAGCTCCAATCGTACGCCGCAAATCCACCGACCTTATCGTACACATCCACCCTACTCACATTCTCATCGTTCACCCACAAAGTAAAAACCCTTTGCCCTGCCTTTGTCACATTACCGTCGATCTCAGCGAAATGGAAATACAGCAAATAATCCAATTTCGCGTCCACGGGGATCTCGTACTCCAAAACCCCAACTCCAACCCCCGCTCCGATAGCCGTGACAGCCGTCTGGTATAGCTTTTCCGGGAAGTAATTAGGGCTAGTCCCGACATTAGCGATGGGTTTTGATGTGGAGATTGATTTGATTGTTGACTGGTCTTCAAATGTTTCGGATTCGACCCGGAATTCGGTGTCGGGCTGCCACGACCGGCCGAATAGATCCGTGTCGTTGGTGAACCCGGGGCCCCATTGATCCGACCCGGACGAAATTCGGCCGTAGTTGATTAGAATGTAATTAGTGGAATTTTGCCCGTACTTGGAGGGGTACGCGTTAGGGTCAATTTGGGTCAACTCCAAGGACCCGATGACCGGGGAATCGGTGGCAATGCTGTAAAAACAAACATCGACGACGGATTCGTTGTGCCAGAAGAAGAGATCCGAATAGGCGCCGGAGCGAGAAACGGATTCAGGCCAAGGGTTTCGCCAGGAAAAGACCATAGTACCCTCGACGGAGACGTCGAAGGACGGGGAGTGGGATTTCCCGTCGTAGTTGTCGTAGACGGTGAACGTGCGGAGGAGGTAGCGGCTGACGCCGGCGCCGCCGTCTGCGGCGGCGGGGACGGAGTAGCAGTTCTTCTTGCCGGAGGAGATGGGGAAGTGGCGGAGGTTCTTCTCCTGCTGGTGGAGGAAGAGGAGGGGCTCGGAGACTACGGAGGGAGAGCCGCCGGAGTAGAAGCGGTCGGAGAGCCAGGCGGTGTGGAAGGCGTCGGTGGTGTTCACGAGCCCGCCGCAGTCAATGTGCAAGCTGTAATCTGGAAAAAGAAAAATTAAGAAACGAGATAGTTCAGTTAGTTAAGCGAGTGAGGAAATGAAAATTACAGAAAAATAATTAGTTGGGACTTACTGGAGGGGGAAGAGAGAGAAAGGGGGGAAGGGATGAGAGAGATGAGGAGGAGGAGAGGGAGGAGGGCCATGGTAAGCGGTGGCGCTGTCTGCTAATGTTTGTCGTTTGGGACATAAGGTGGGAGCTGTGTGTAGTATGTGTAGAGAGAGAGAGAGGCGTGATTAGCGGGAAATAGATGAAAAGGGAAAGTAAACGGAATGAGGAAGAAAAAATTTGGGTCTTTGGAATATTTAGAATAAAAGCACTAGAATAGAATGAGATTTCAACTCCATGATGAGATTATTAATCAAATTGTCCAACTAATTTGTGGACCATTCGAATTTGATTTCACTTCCTTTTTATTTATTTTTCACTTTTAGTAAATAAATTAAGCGGGGTAACCATAGTTAATACACGTTTAGAACAAACTCTTCATGAACTTACCATTAGAATGACACTAGTGTTCATGACTGGGGTATATTACTATACAATATTAATTAATGTTAAAAAAAAGAAAACAATTATCCATGAACATATCGAATATAGGTACATTAACAATTAATAAGCATGTTTATGAATTTTTACTCATCGTTGCCGAAAATGTTCGATTATTAAATACGAACAAGAACAACCTTTTAAAATAAAAGAAAGACACAATCTCGACAAAGCTCAATCGTTTACAACCCTAGCGATGTCGACCAAAAATTATAACCTTTCAGAATATTATTTCCATTTATCAAGAATTTATAAAGTACACTCCCCCTTCTGTTCTATTCACCATCTTAGATATTTTTTGTCTCATTCTATCTCTAATATTTATATTTTCAAGAGATTATTAATATTATTATTTTATTTTTAAATAATAATTAAAAGTTACTTTATTAATTTTACCTATAATTTTATTATTTTATATTTTTAATTATTTCAAATAAAGATATTATAATCATCTGATACTTATATTTATAACATCATTATTTTTAATTTGCGTTATATGATCAATGATGAGAAATACAATATAAGAACGAAAGAGTATTTTACATGAAAATAAAAATATGAAATAGGACTTGCATTTAGAGCAATGAAGATGGGTAGTGGAGGATTGGTTGGGTTTATTTGGAGGTTGTGGGCAAGAATGGTCTAATGGTATATAGTGGAGATTTGGGTCCTTTGGGTCTATCTCATTAGTTTTCTCACTTTTATGTGTAATTGCCTCACATGCTACCCTTTATGTTCAAGTTGTTTAGTTGGATACATAAATTTTATGTGGGGTTGTGTTATATTAATAGCATAAAAGAGTACATGTACAAGGGATTTAACTAGAAAAAAAATCCATGTGGTGGGTATAGCTTGAATATCCAATGCTAATAAATAATATCCAACCCCCCAAAGAAAATTTAACAAACGATGAAATGATACGTTAAGCATAACAAATAACAAAAATACCTAAATAAGAACTGAAACGAAATATTATTTAAAAAAATATATATTACACTTAGGAATAAATATAAAAATAAAATTTGAACTTTGACCGAAAATGATAGCATTGATTCATGTAGTCGACTCATAAATTGAGATAAGATTTTCATTGTTATTGATGTATATTTGTCAAGAAAATTGATGAGAATCCTGAGAAATAAGGGTGGGTTATTTTGCACATTATAATATCATTAGTATTATATTATAACGATTTTTTTCACATGTCCTATTTAAATCAAATAAATACATGCCATGCTTATAAATTCATTAAATAAGTTATAAAAATAGTTTATTTTATTTAACAAACATATTAGTATGATACACTAATTAAGTATAGCATCTATAAGACTACAACGTAAGAGTCCATACGTCTACCCAAAATTCTTTCTAGATTAATATTAATTAATCATTATACATAACTTGCCGTTAAAGTCCGTCCCAATAAAATAAAAATAAAAATAACTATTGGAGACTTTTGTAAATCAAACTTATATTTATATAATAAAGAACGCTTGGAGGAAATAGCTCAACCTTGAAGTGGGACGTGCTATCCATGCCCGTTGCCATGATTAAATATGAAGCATCACGCTCCTCAAATAAAATCGACGCACTATGATATGACAAAATGTCAACTTCTTCTATTAGGTTTAGATTAAGTGTTATATGCGGTTAATTCTACACAAATTAATAAATAAGTACTGTATATAATTAAGTTATTAACTATAATAGTTATATGTTGTTAATTTCACACTAATTAATGAATAAATATTTTATATAATTAAATTATTAATTTAATTAGTATTTTTCAATTACAATTCTTTTGGATTTATTAATATTAATTAATCTAGAAATCAATGTTAAAATTAGTATTTATCATTGGAATAATAAAATTGTGGACAAATAATATAATTAAAAAAGAATAATATTTTGAACAAGAAGCATTAGAAAAACCCCTGAGACTTGAGATAGTTAGAAAAAAGTAAGAGGCTATTGATATTTACAAAAAGCCTGTGTGGTTGGTTTTTTTTTTGTTTTTTTTGCTGTTTTTTTTTTTAAGTTTAAGAGGGCAGTTGTAATTAATATTTCAATAAATACTTCGAAATGTGTTTTTGTGTATATTTACATGGAGAAAAAAAATGTTTAAATTCAGTGAAATTTATATAACTACGAAGAGCCTCTTCATTTTTATTTATTTATTATTAATTTATTATGTTTTTAATTAGCCCAACCCTAATGAGCTTATCACTATCCATTATTCAAGCTAACTTGATATGATCGTATTAATTATCGAGTCATTAACTTAGATGATTGGTTTCAAGGTGGAGCCGAAGTGGAAACAATTATAAAATCAAAGTCAATTAAAAAAGTTGGGAGCAGTTGATTTACTTTCATTTTGAGTTGTAATATAAATTTATTAGTTTATAATCGTTTTCAATAAACAAAAAGTACCTCTTCAAATTACTAGATTTTTTAAATTGGTATGTAAATAAAAATAATTGTGTGTGTGTGTGTTGGGGGGTGGGGTGGAATATCTAACAGCATTATTTTTCCAAAATCAACGTCGAAATTATAAAATGATGTGAACAAATTAAAGTATCAACAATAAACAGAATTTTTATTTGATGATGATTGATCCCAGAAAATACATGAATCCAAGAGATTTTTTATTTTTTTAAATCTTCAAGTATGATCAATTACTCCAAAAACAGACTTATCATCTATTTGAGGCTAACTAAATACAAAATAATAATAATAATAATAATTTATATATTATACACAATTGTTAAATCTGAAAGTCTTGATTATTTTTTCAAGAAAAAATAAATGTTGATTCGTCATCTTTATTGGAGATGGGCGTTACATCTCCTTTAATGATTTTCCTCCTTGATGTTGAAAAATCAAAAAGGATGAAAATCTGCACCAAGCGATGGATCTATGTCAAAAATATATGGAGCCTTTTGACTTCTGTTTGGTTGAATGTTTGATAAGACCCACTATCCCTCCTTTCAATATATATATGTTTATTTGGATATTTCACACACTTTAAGAGTAGTGTTTAATATTATAATCATACTTCCACTTTTTTAGAAAGATTAATAAGTATATATTAATCAAAAGAGAGTTAAATTAGAAAAATAATGTTTAAATCTTCTTAATTATTGTAGATAAATAAGATTTGATGCCAGTTAAATAACAACACGTAGAAAATCATATATATCATCCATGTTGTTAATAGTGTTAACTATTAACGTTGATATATAGTATATTTAAAATAATTACATCTGTATACAGCGTTTGAATTATCTTCTTTCTGAACCTTGCACCTACAGTCATGTTCGAATCTGTCAAGTGCATGCATTTCATGGTTCAGTTCCTGCATCTTAAATGTATTATATACACTTTTTAAAGTTCATGTGCACAAAAATAACATTCAACATTTCGTTTAAAAAAAAGAAGAAAGGAAAACAAACTCGAAACGATAAGACAACTTAATGCAGTGTACATCATCAACTGTTGTAAATCAGCTTCTGCTGATTCTTTCAACTTTTTGTGAGGCGTGAGCTCCGATTCCTAATTTCTTAAATTTATGAACATATTATATTGGAAACTTACTTAACGTTGATAATATTACACTGATCCCAAAACAAATCACTTCTCTAGAAAAGGCTTTTAATTAATCCCTGAAAACATATGCATACCAATGAGCCTTTTTATTTTAAATATGAATAATCACAAAAACTACCCCTCAAGTTTTGCCTAATATTAAAAATTCCGGTTATCTTGAGGGTTCAATCTGTAAAATAGATAAAAATATCAGGTGGGTCTTTTATAATTTTGAATTTGAATGGTAATTAGGGTTTTTGTAATTAGGCTAAACCTCAGGGTGATTTATAATTAACACTTTTTTGAAATATTAAGACCACTTATCAGATGCGACAATGCTTATAAGTTCATCGACGTCCCAAAAAAAACGTTGAACGCCTTCTGAAGGGATTATCGCCTCTTTTAAATGCCGAATATTACCATACAAAAGCGAGTTCATCAAATTTGTGCCTTTGACGGTCGTGTTCGTCAAAGGCATAAATATAGAGTATAGGCCAGATATAAAAATTTCAAATCAATAATATTTGATACATTACATCGAATACAAAAAAATTAAAGGAAATAATAATCACCAAACATACAAATAAGTATTAAAAAAAAACTGTAGCCCGTCTCTTTAATTATTATTCGTCATAAATGTGTAAGAACAACAATAGCAACATATTCTATTCTAAATTAACCCAGCTGATATACAAAATCTAGAATTATGAATCTAAAGAATTACGTATGTATCGTTTCATATCAGAAAATTTATTCGAGAAGAACTGAAGAGGATAAGCAACGGTTGGAGAGAATATTCTCCTATCGCCAATAATATTGATATAAAAATTATTGTCCAAAATTGTTTATTCTAACTTGAATGCGTATCTAAAATTGATTGTCTGGAAAAAAAAAAGAAGAAGAAGAAGAAGAAGAAAGGTTAAGATCGGATAATTTGTTTAATCAATTCAATTTATATACCTTGTGTTTCCAGATAAGAATCGATCAAAAAAATTTAAAACATAAATCTGAATATTTATCCTCATGATAATATATTTAAATAGATCCAAAAAAATTGAGGAATAACATAAATTAATAATCATGGGAACTTCTACAGTACCCCTATGGGTACCATACATTCATTCTATCCTACATAATTGGATGTTAAAATTTGACAGTGACCCTTAGATTGGGGGAAAATTGCTTTTTTGGTACATTATGTTGATCACCTTCTAGAAAACATACGTGATGTTGGCCAGCATCAAACTACGTCTAAAAGTTGGCAAATTCATCAAAAAATGACCATTTTTATCATGTTCGGGCCCAAATGCTGATGTGGCGTGATTATTTATTTTCTTATCATTTTTTATTTAATTTTAAATATTAAATGGAGGGAAAAAACTATTTTTACCCTTGTTATTTAATTCTTTCCTTTATTTCTTTCTTATTGAACAATCGACGCCTCTTACCCAGCTTGCAATAGAAGTCACGCCTCCCTCTCACCAGATTAACGATCGCCAAGCTCTCGTCGTGGGCGACAGTCAACGCTAGCTTCCCAGACGGGTGCACGGAGATCGAATTGATTGATTTTTTTGTGTATTTTGACGCTTGAGGAGGACGAATGGTTCGGCGTCATAGATGGAGACCGAGCTGTCGACATCACCTGCGACAGGTTGCGGGGGAAGGCGAGGGAGGTGTGGAGGCGGAGTGCTGGAGAGAGCCAATCTTGGTGGAGGAGGAGAGATCCTAGATTTTGATGGTGTCGTCGTTACCGCCGGAGACGGCGACGGTTTTGACGGCGGCGGATCCTATATAATTTTGTTTCTTTGAAATGGGTCATCTGCATTTAAACTTTATTTCCCCTCTATCAATTGTCCTTCGTTTGTTTCACTCAGATTTCGGGCCGTAGAATTAGATGTCCCATTTGCCCTACTATCATTCTTTTCCAATTCAATTATCTCAAGATTATATACACATACATACATATATGCTCCTACTGTCGGTGCTGCAATGATGTTTTCATTTCTTACTCGGGTCCTCCCTGTTTTCTAATTGGGCCGGGTTGGGCTGTCACCCCTATATTTGGTTGTGACACAAATGGACTCCTCCTCCTCATGTTCTACTTATCTTCATTCTCCATTTGCCTCCATTTGCAGTGATCACGTGCTCAACATGTCGCCGATGCCTTCCCAACTTCTGAATCGTGTGTGTGTAATAATTTAACTCCCATTTATCAATTGTCTTAATTTAATTTCATTTCTTATGTTTGTTTCTCTGAGTGTGTGTGATAATATTGTTAATATAAGTTGAAATTGCCTTCATAATTTTTGATGGTGCTAGGGATTGGGGGTGTTTTCTGGATTAGCCCCATTTCAATCTATCTAAAGATCCGAAAGAAAGAAAGAAAAGAAAAGAATTAAATGGCAAGGGTAGAAATGTTTTTTTTCCCTCCATTTAATATTTAAAATTAAATGAATAATGATAAGAAAATAAATAATCACACCCAGCATTTGGGCCCGAACATGATAAAAATGGACCTTTTTTGATAAATTTGTCAACTTATTAAATGTAGTTTGATGCTAGTCAACATCACGTATGTTTTCTGTAAAGTGGTCAATATAACGGATCAAAAAAATAATTATCCCCTTAGATTGGTGTAGTAACATAATATAAGCATGTAGACTAAAGTAGCTAATTCTTATCACAATTTTTTTCTCCCCACTCCACGTTGTGCTTCTTTTTTGTCTCTCTATTTTGTCCTTTTACCCTTTTTTTTAACAAGCTTTCTTTTACCACTTTAACCAAAACATTTTTTTTGCCAAACTTTTAATTGCCTAGATGCTCCATAATTAGTGAAAAATAAGATATTACATATTTAATTCATTTACGAACCAATATATAAAAATGTTAAACAACGAATAAAATAAAACATAAATATTATAATACGACACGAATCAAAAAAATGAAGTTAGTTAAATAAATAAATAAATAATTATTATTCAATAAATTTTAAAATGAGAATAATTCAAGCAAATTAGAAATGCTATTAAATAATATAAAACAAATCTCAAGAATTTAGAAATCAAATAAAAATATAATAAATTATAATTAAATTTTAAGTAATTTATTTAATAAATCTAAATAGTAAGAAATAAAACAAAATTATTTAAAATAATAAAATATAACAGACAATTGTTAGTATAATAAATATACCTTTTTAATTCTAGTTCTACATAATTATTTAATATGTTTAAAAATAAAATTAGAAATAATTTTAAATTAAATATTAAAATATTTCTAAATCGCCGACAAATAAAAAGAATTATAATTAAATTATAAATAACTATTTCATAGTTTAAGACCCGAGATATGAATTACCAACTTGACATATACATACATACATACATACATACATATATATATATATATATACAAACGATATGGTTCTCGTCGAATAAAATTTCTTTAAATAATCTTGATCGTATAAAATAAATTTCAAGAATTCTTTACCTCTTTTACTATAGATGTTTGACATAAAGCTGACCCCTTAAGTTATAGAGTATTATAAAATGACACGTTTAAAGTTTTTGTCATAGTTACAAAAAATAAAAAAATAATAAAAAAAATAGAAGCACATGTAATTCAAAAAAAAAAATGAATATCGTATTCTCAATTTGTGTTTTAACATACTGGTGCTCCCTACCAATATAAATACTTCACAAGTTAAAATACTTATTATTTGTGGTATTAAATTATAATATTAATATGGGGAAAAAAATTCTCACCTGTACTTGTAGCGTTTTTATGGTTTGCAACCAAATATATATATTTTTTTTGTTATTCACAACCCAAAGTATGCGGGTTTTACTCATTGCAACCTTTAGGCTATTTTTCCTTCAAAAAATTATTGAATTGAAGCATGTAAACCTCATGCCTCATCACCAATTATTATGTTAGGCAATGTTTTCATGTTTTAGAATGAGACATGAGGTTTACGTGCTTCGATTCAACCATGTTTTGAATGAAAAATAGTTTGAAGGTTGCAAAGAGCAAAATTCGCATAATTTAGGTTGTTAATAACAAAAAAAAGAAAAAAAAAGGTTGCAAACCACTAGTGTTTCGAACTAATATCATTATCATTTTAACAGATTGTACCAGTTGCCCACTATTGAACATGAAATGTGTTGAGTCATGCACAATGTGGGTATCCATTTTCAAAGGAAATTTATTCAAATATTTAGATTATCTTTATTAGTAATTTTTAAGTAAATATTAAGATTATATTGTGATTTGTTTAAATTATAAATTTTTATAACTTATTTATATTCTTTGAAGCTCTAAAAATAAATTTTTATGATTTCTATTGTGTTTTTCATTATAAATATATTAAGAAAGTATTCATGATTATATATTTATTTAACTTGATTTTTTCTTTAACAACTTATGTTATTATTCTACAATATTTTTGAGTTTTTTTTCTATTTTTCAAATTTATAAATAATTATATAAATTTAAATAATAATTTATTTTATATATATATATATATATATATATATATCAAGTTTTGAGATTTATTTAGCATTAACATTATATATATATATATATATTTTTTCTTTTGCACTTTTTAATTTATTAAGTAGTTATTTAGAATTTCTTTTTGAATGATGAGAATATTATGAGATAATTTTGATTTATATAGGGGTATGAATAACTGTGAGGGAAAAAAACTTTTCACCATCCAAACTATTACAATTTTCACAACTTATCATTTGAATTTTTTTTTCTTTTGACAAACCACCATCTGAACTATGCATTTTTTGCAACCTACCCCCCGAAACCAGATTTTTGGTGGTTTTGGATACCAAATCTGATTTTTTAAGGGTTTTTGGGTAACTTTCAACTAATAAAATATATATATATATATATATATATATATATATATATATATATATATATATATATATAATATTTATATATATATTAAAAAATAAAAATTATTTTGATGCAAAATAAATAAACATTTATCTTTCTTTTATTTTCTTTATTAACCCACAAGTAACATTAGGATGATGATGATCGGAGATCCTCCTCAGTCAAATCCCACCGTCCATATCCCACCTTGGGATTACCCAAATCCGACGGCCCACATTCACTCCCCTGCTTCATATCACGACAGCGCCGCCTTGGCCACGCTTCAGCGTTTTCTGCCGTCAAACAAGGTGGACGACGGCGTCGTACGGGTGGACGACGACGAGAATCCCGATTTCGATATCGATTTCCCGGCGGACGACGATGAGAATATTCAATTTTTGAAAAATATTTTTTTTTTACCAGTTGAAAATCTTCTAGAGAGAGTAAAAGCAGGTGAAGCAGAAGCTGAGAGCTTCAAAGCATTGGCTGTAGAAAAAGCCCACAATCTGAGTGCCATTGTTTGAAATTATCCCCAACTGAAATTTTTTTATCTGTTTTCTTTATTGTTCAGCTAAATGAGTGTTTTTTTTTTTCAGTGTTACACTTGCACAATATGAATGAAGAAATGGTGTAACCATATAAAGTTTTATTTTTATTATCTTTGATGGATGGTGGAAAATGAAAGCCTCATCCTGGGCACTGTGACCAAGTGCCTTTTTTATTTTTTATTTTTTTGTTATATTTTTAGTCCCCACTCGGCCACTCCCCATGGTTACATGGACTTCACTACAAAAAAAATGATAATAATAATAAAATAAAAATAATAATAATAATAAATAGATTTTACCGAGAGATGATATTACCGAGGTACGACTTCAACTATTATTATTTAATATATTATTATTTAGTTTTTTTATTATTTTTTATATTTTTTATTAATATATATTATTATATGGTAATCTATATATTATTAAATATTAATATATAATATTTATCAATTGAAAGTTACCAAAAAAACCTTAACAAACTGGATTTGGTATCCAAAACCACCAAAAACCTGGTTTCGGGGGATAAGTTGCAAAAAACGCATAGTTCAGATGGTGGGTTGTCCCCAAAAAAAGTTTGTATGGTAAGTTGTGAAAATCATAATAGTTCGGATGGTAAAAAGTTTTTTTCCCTGATTATGAGAAAGAAATAGTACAATAATATTTTTTGATTCCTCGTGACAACAACATATGGAGTTATTTTTATTAACAAATCAACTGATTTCACACATCACCAAACACTAATCTCCGAATCAGTCGAACCTTCATAAGCTAACACTTGGAATAATATATATTCCAATAGTATCTAGGGTGGATCTATAGCAAAAATTAAATAATATAAATTAATATAAACTTAGTTTTAAAAAACTACAAAATGAAAAAAAAAATAATATTGTCAAAAATTGAGGGGTTGGATCACGAAATTAACTAAGAGCTTTCGTAGCTTAATCATTATGAAAAATCTTTTTGAAACAGACTGATAATTTACTTGAGGTGGCCTCTGAGTCATATAGTCAATTTTTGGATCATCCGGCTATTTCCTGAACCAGATAAATAAATCAAAATTTAAATATATTTATTTTTGAAACAATAAAGTTTACTTAAAGTCATTTACGTGTATTTCACATATTACTTAAAGTCATATTAATTAACCACAAATTATTAATATATAAATGTCTGTAAATAATTACTTAGTCATGAAATTAAGAATATTTTGTTATAACATTTTATTCACAAAAAGAAAATTAAATAGTTTTTTCATATAATACTACAATTAATGATGACAAAATTCTACCACATTTTAAAAGACATAATAATTTACTTTTTATCACGTTTGTATAATATAATTATTAACTAAAATATTCAATATTAAATTATGATATATGTTGTGGAAAGTACTATATTTGTTTTTATGTTTAAATTTTGGTCGATAATAGAAACTTTGTATAGTTTGTCTTTCATATAGTTTCATAATCTTAGTTTTATTAACTACTTTATGATCTAAAATTCAACAAGTAATAATGAGTTGCTTAAACAAAATGATTCACTTTTATAAATAAATTCAACCCATACTAAATCTAATTTACTTACGATTTTATACTTTTGATATATTTCAAAGTATCATGACTCAAATTATAGTATATTTTACATTGTTAAATAATACTATTTTGTCGATTAATTATTGTGGATGAACGAACTTGAGTCACTTTTATAAATAAATTGCATTTAGGAAAATTGCAGCTGATGCCTCTAACGATAATAATGAGATGGATTCTTAGCGCTTTTAGTGATACTTCTTATATGTTGTAACTCGCATGGGACATGAAGGAATACCTTAATTGTTGGATACAGAATTTTGAAAAGTCAAGTGAAAGAAAAAAGAAAATGTGTAGTTGACCTTGAAGTGAGAAGGAGTTAGGTATCTTTTAATCCATTACATTGTAATTTCATCAAAATTTAGTCATATATTTTGGGTACGATCCCAAAAGTATTTAAGTGCGATCGTACATTGTTCCTACCCATTCATACCTCTTATTTAAGGAGGTAAATATAATATTAATTATATATTTACCATATTAACTCTTACCAAAACAATTGGAATATTTAAAAATACAAATAGCTTGAATAAATATACAAATTTATAAATAAATTGCAATAAATAGTTTTTGTATTTGAAAAATAAAAATAATTAGAAATATTATTAACAAGAAAAGTAAAAATATATTATAGAATGAATAAATATCAATAAAATTATAAATGTTGCAAATAATATAAAATAAATCTCGATTTTTATTTAAATTAGATAAAAATACATTAATTTATTGAAAACATAAAAAGATATTTAAAATTTTGAAAAAAAAGATTATTATAAAATAATAAAATTAAAAAAAAGCTAACCAAAGAGTTAAATAAAATACTTAAATAGAATTAAATATTTAAAAATTTTTGAAAATGAGAAGAATGAAATTAAAATTAGAAATATTATAAAATAATATAAAAGATATCCCAAAACATTCGATAACAAGTAAAATATAATATGTTCTAATTAAGTTTTAGATAATTACCCAATAAATAAGAGAAAAAAATGATGGAGCCATTTCGTGAATATAAAGAACTATATTATTGTAAATAACCGTTAAATAAAGAAAATGGAAAAATATTGTGAATTATAAAAATAATATTAAATAAATATCTAAAAAATTAAAACTTGAAAAAAAATGATAAATATGTAAAATTACTTAATAAACTTGAAAAATAATATGTACAAATATTATAAAATAATAATATAAATCATTAAGAACTATATAGTCAGTTATATAAAAATATAAAATAATTATTTAATGAGTTTGATAATGGAAAAACTGATAAAAATAATATAAGATAAAACTGAAAAAGGTGCACGAGATGGAAAAAATAAAATCAACAACATGAAATTGATATTCTTTCATAATCATTATTTTCGTATTAGCCCCGTTACTCGAGTCCAACTGAACCCTGGTCATATTTAAGATAGGGTTACCTATGACTTAGTCGAGACTGAGGTGGCCCTAATTTTGATCTAGAGTAGGCCAAATCATTGACCTAGACCTTTTCCCTTAGTTTATTTCCTTAAGAAATTATATTATGGAATAAAATAGATATATTTTAATAGTAAATTACGAGATAACTAATTATATTTATACAATCTTATGAAAAAAATTAAAATTAAAACAATAAGAGTGTATAGAAAACAAAGTATAAGTCATCTAATATAAAAAGTTGTAATGAAATACTTTTAGTTTTATGACCTAATAATTATTTATATATGATCATCCGTGTATTAATTATTTATGACTAATTACTATAATTATAAGTTTTTAACGTGATAAAATCATACATTTGTGATTTATTACTTTTAATTTTTTAATTAAAAAATATATATAACTTTTAATTTATTTATTCGATTCAACAATCGGTCAAATGACCCGATAATTGACTCGATGAATCAATAATCATCCCCCATCAATTACCTGGTCGTTTCCAAAAATATAGTCTGGTGTATCCAAAAAGTTTGGCCACCAAAAACCAGGTCGAGGCGCTTACGAACTCCTCTTCAACTCAATCGACCTGCAAAACAAGTATCGAGGGTCTCCCATTGTAGACACTCTGAAGTTTAAGTCAAATATGAATCGATCGGTATATCCATCTGAAGTATGTAAAAGTGATTGTGTTTAAATTAAAGAACCGGGTCTCCATCCATAAGAATCCTCCTTCTAGAAGAAAACTAGGTTTGTTCATACCAAAATGAGATATGTTTCTTTTATGACTTTTTTCCAAGTTCCAACTCTAAACTCTAACAGCTTTTGGGCTTCTAAGACTCATAACTTATGTAATGGAAAATAGAATGCCCATTAGCCAAACCGAGTTCGCCAATTATCGAGCATAACTGCTTACAATTAGATCGGCCGAGCTGGGAATGGTAGTTCGGCAAGCTTCAATTCGGGTCGGCGGTCAAACTGAGGAAAAATATTTACCATATCATTGTCCATAATACAAAGCGCTTAATTATCTTTTTTTAGAATTTTATTATAATTTATTATATTTTATATCTGATCTCGAAATACATTGAAATTATTTTATAAAATTTCTAAAGATTTTCATTTTTATAAATTTATTTAATAATTATTTGGAATTAATATATCATGTTGTTTATTAAGTTACTTCGTCTTTATTTCATGATTTATTTATATTTTAAAATATCCTCAAGTTTTTTTTTGTTCGGATTTATTGAATAATTGTTTAGAATTTAGTAATCTCTCTTTATATTTTATCCTATTTTAAAATCTCTTAAGATGTATTCTATAACACAACATTTTCTTGATTTTATTCTATTCAAAACTTAGCTACAACATTTATGATTATTTTGTTCTTGTTTAATAACTTTTTATATTGATTTAATTAACGTAATAATTTTTCCTTTTTTTATTTTGTTTTATAATATTCTTAAGGTTTTTTTTCCAGATTTATTGGTTTTTTTATGTAACTTTTTATTCTTTTTATACAGTATAATTGTTTGATAAAGGTTAATTTGGTAATTATATAATTGAAATAATACAAACTAATTCATAAATAGAGTACAAATCAGTACAATTATATTTTAGTACTTTTCCATTATTACTCAAAACAAGTAGATGAAATTGAGTTATATTCATATCCAAGGGAAGGAAAAGGTCTTTCTGACCACATACCAGTACAAGGGTACCTGATTTTACAGAGACTCAACTTTTATATAATAATTACTTTGCTTCATTAATCTACCCATGACAATGAAATTTGAAGGCTTATATGAGCACAATACTTTTATCAATTTTTTATACATTAATCAAACAACTACATATTAGTTCTCCTCGTTTTTTTTAATGTTTCGTAGTGATTCCATTAATATTTCACATTACTAGAACAAGGACTTAATAATCATTATTTGATCATGAAAAATATCTAAGAGTTCTTTTTGCCATATTGTGTTCACAATATTTGTCTTTTTAAATTATTTCATGAACACCAATGAAAATACTATATTTTTCATTGAAATATTTATTATTAAATGCAATTCCAATTATGATGACATTATTAACTAATTAGAATGTTAAATAATTTATTTTTTTATACTAATTATTTATCAATGTAAAATAAAGTTGCTAGATATTATTGGCTAATGAGGTAATTTATATTCAAAAATAATATGGTGTTGAAAATACATACTTCTGTTAAGAAACAAATTAGTTTGTAATTTCTTTTTTTTTTGTTCTAACTATTTGTTAATTTTAATAGTAACTTGTAATAGATTGGAAGTGAACATATCTTGTGACTTTAGTTGCAATGTGTAATTAACTTGTTAATTGTAGTTGGTGAAACCTTTTTAAAATTTCGTAGTAATTGTTGATTTTATTAATATTGCAACTAAAATAAAGAAATTAATAAAATAATTTTATAATACTAAATGATAGTAGTAGTTTTTCAACTCATCCACCTTTATGAGAATTGATAGTGTGCACCAAGTGCATAAATTTGAAATTGTGTGGCAACATATTATTGGTTGAATTAATGAGGGTATGGTACCCCTAAAATGAATAAATGTACTGTAGACATTTCAAAAAATATATCCAAGATATATTACAAAATTGATTCAGATAAAACTTAGAAAAAAATATTTAAAAAAAGTAATTATGAAAAAAAGATTTTATACAGTAATTGAATACTTCATCCATCAGAATAAATAAGCAATACAAAAAAGATTTATTAAGAACCCACAAGATAAAATGGAACAACAATTCGTTCAATATATCAAAAGAGCCTATTTTGTACATTTAATAAAATTGCTCTCAACCGGAATTAATCATCTTCTCTGCAACAAAACTCTTACATAAAATAGATTTCTTTTTGCACAATGCATACTTTGGTTTGTTAATAACAACAAAAAAAAACATTAAGTTGCAAACCATAAAAACGCTACAAGTACAGGTTGGCAAAGAATTTTTTTTCCCTATTATAAATGATCACAAGTTCCCTTCTAATTAATTACCATATATGTCATATCAAAAACAAAAATAAAATACAACACAATCGCCTCACATTGAAATTCCCCAAAAATAGATTACCATGTATTGATTGAGAAACCTCATGACATGCTGATGGGTGTCAGGCATGACTGTCTCGCCAGAATAGTCAGCAAACACAGTGGGGTCCAGCGATTCGGCCTAAAAGGGGGCATCTAATGCTGTGACGTGATAATCAGATGCAAACAAGACTCTTTACCGGACAAGGAGAAGGCGAAAAATCGTTCATCTGCGAAGACACCGCCGGGTCTGAAAAAGCGATCTGCTTCGTTAGAAGACTATGGTGAAGACGGAGTAGAATACATGCGAAATTGAATTATAACCTAGATCCACTTTTCCCAACTTTACTCAAAACAATTATGCATTACATAATAAAAATAAATTGAAGGGAATAGAAGAATTTTTCTCATGAAAAGCACTGAGTAAAGAAGGCGGGAGAGGCAAGTTTCCAAAACCCTAGTTTCTTAGACAAAGGAACAACGAGTAAAGAAGGCGAGAAGGAGAGGCGGGTTTCCAAAACCCTAGTTTCTTGGACAAAGGAACAAATGGGAAAAATCCTTATTTATACCTAGTTAAAAAATTCATAAAAGGTAGTGTTTTAACCCGAACTACCCCAGACTGACACATCAGCTTCTGGAGCTACCAGAAGACGACATGTGTTATCCGAAGCAACCTCTAGTTGACACATAGGTTAGGGTGTCAATAACATTAATAAATATGGTGGATGTCAAATAATAACAAGAGTTCAAATCTTTATATCTTGGTAATAAAAGTGAAATTCCTTCTTAGTTATGAAAGAGAATGTTATCAATTTGGTCCAATTATCACACATTGACTCAATGCCTATAAATTTTTCGCGCCAATCAACGTGGCCTATTTGCCTACCAATAATTAGTTAGCCTTTCTCTCCTCACTGGCACTCGTGTTTGCCTCGCCATTCACTCGTGTTTAGGGAGGATTCGAGTTATCTCATCGTGTACACATAATAAACCTTTTCTCTCCCTCACCAACACTCGTGTTTGCTTCATCATTCACTCGTGTTCAGGGATGATTCGAGTTATCTCATCGTATGCACATATCACGCAAGTTGAAGACTTAAACACTCGCACACAACAATACTACAGGGATACATCCTCAACCTTATATATTATGCCCAGAGTTTATATAAACTCAAATCACAAAATGTCGAGCCAAGCACTACAAAATATGCTTAACAAAAACTATCAATTGACAACCCCAATCGCTTAGCATATTGTCGACGATAGTCGCATGCTGCCGTCATGGTGGTTGTAACCAATGTTTTGAAAATCGGACCGAACATCGAACCGTATTAATAAATGATTCACTGGGTCATTGGTTCGACCGGTTGAACCATTTTCAAAAAATCGGTCATCAAACCGSAYWYATATATATAAATAAATAAATATATATATATATATATATATATATATATATATATATATATATATATATATATATATATTAAATAATAATAATTATGCAATAAAAATAGCAGCAATATTAATATCATACATACCACGTACAATTTTGTTATCGAAAACATTTATTCAAAGTCGATCTCATTTTGTATGAATTTATTATGATAACAAAGTCTTAGGATCATTTAAAAAAAAATTGAAATAAAAAGTTTGCAAATAACGGATCTTGGTCATTTAAAATTTTAGGATCACTTAAAATAATCTTAATACTAAGTTGATAATTGGAATAATTGGAACTACATATTATTATTTTTTTTACTAAAAAAAAGAAAAAGATTAGAACCGGTTTTTACCGGTTCTTGACACGTGGCACTGGGTTATTAGCCACCCGAACTAAGTAAAAAATCAAATCGGACTCAGGACCGGTTCCCGATTAACCCGGTCGGCCGTCCGATCCGATTTTCAAAACACTAACTGTAGCTAGACCTGACAATACGGGCTAACGAGGCGGGTCAGCCCATGGCCCGCAAAAACTTGCCTCCTAGCTATGCGGGGCGGGCCAACCCACCAAATTGATGGGCTGTTAAACCTCGGCCCAACCCAATTCATATAGGGCCACGGGCCAGCCCGTGTTCTGGTAGTTTGGGCCTAGCAGTAGAAAGTGGTACAAACATAATGATTTAAAAATCCAAAACTTATATACAAAAGCCCACCAATATGCATGCCCATGCAAATATTTTATCTTTTTGAGATCAAATATGAACTAAGATTAAGATATAACAATGAAAACCAGTAGCATAATCAATTCATGGCAATGATGGCACGCAAATATAATAAGTTCGTAATGCAATAATATAAAAAAATAATACAAGATAGAAATAAAGTACATACCAGATATCACAAATTTATAAAATCTAAATTATAGAATAAATAAGATTAATATAAAGTTTCAAATCTCATCCACCATGACGTCATCAAAATCCTCTACATTCCTTCTTTCTTCGACTTCTTCATTGGTGCCTTCTAAGGCAATTGATACGACACTAAATTTTGGCTTCAGTTATATGGTAAAAAAAATAATTAATTATGGTTATTATGGAATTATGAGAACTAAAAATTCTAATATGGTAGTATTTCTTTATTATGGATATTGAGTATAATTAGAAAATTTAATCCCACCGTGTGAAGGAATCTTATTGATTGATGAACAAATCACAATAATATGGGACTATTTCCTTACTATGGATTGAGTATAATTAGGATATTTAATCCGGGAAGGAATCCTATTGATTGGTGGACAAGTCACAATAATCTTATAAATAGGGGATTCACGCCCTTATTTCACAAGCTGATAATCTCATCTCAAGCTGAACAGCTTTCTCTATATCAGACCCTCTATATTCTCTCTCTCTCTAATTATTATGTATGGATGGTGACCTCTTCTCTAGGAGACCTCCCTGAGTAGAGGCGAGCTCTTATGGTTTACCAGCTCGGCGCTGGGTGTTGGGCGTTATGGTTTTTAGACCCGAACGGGCTAATAATGGATGGTATTGTGGGGTCCCGTCAAATTATGATTTGAATGGATTTTGGGGGTATTTTATGTATTTTGATCTCTCGCACTCACTAACTTAAGTATCAGAGTGTTAGGTGTTATTTTGCAGGATCGATTAGGTCGCCAGGAGGCTCTTGGAGATTAATCAGGTCGCTGTAACATTATTCATCACTATTTATGTTGATGATCTCTTATTTGAGGTAAGTACCTATTCTTGGTAACCAATCTTATTGTTTTATCAAGTGGCGCCGTCTGTGGGAAAGAGGTACATCAAGTCCTTGAGTAAAAGACGTGAGAATACACAATTTTCGTATGTCTAAAATCTGACTGCGCTATAAATTTGAAAAATCATTTTCTAACGTTTCAACCGTTGGATCACGTTAAAATTTCTATAAAACCTCAAGGACCTTTTTAATTACGTTATGAACGTGTAGATCGGATTTTGAGATGTGAGGAAATATATACAAATTTTTGAACAAAGTAGATTTTATTTTCAAAAAATTCTGAGCAGCGTTTTTAAAAATGCGGTTGTTTACAATAAAACCGTTGGATCAAGCCAAAATTTTGATATATTATTGTAAACATATTGAATATCAATTTGAACGGTGGAGATTTGAGTATGAGGTCTGAAAAATCCTATAAAGAATTTTAAACAGAGTTGATCCTGCTTCCCAAAACTGTTTGTCTAGTTTCTTTTAAAAATTAAATTACGCACAATCTAACCGATTGGATGAAACTGAAGTTTGGATATAATATTTAAGAAATATAGTGGTTAAATCTGAATGGTGGTGGAGATTGAGTTTGAAGGTTTATGGGCGCGAGTAAGGGTTGCGATGCTCGCATCTTACTTATCGATTATTTTTATGATCATATACTAACGGAATGAGTGCAGGTCTATTTGTTTAGTTCGTATTAATTGTGGTTTTTAAGGTTTACTCTATGTGTTGCCTGGAATTTAACCCGGGAATGGTCAATGCAAACAAACGCGAAGAGGTCGCGCGTCCAAATATTTAAGGTTGATTTATTCTACTGCTCGAAATCTAAGGCGATAAAGGTCGCGTATCAACCAAACGCAACAAAATCACCAAAAATCAAGATAAGTGTTTATTTTCTTTTGTAAAATCGACGATATACAAATTGGGGTCATATACATATACGTTGATAATAGGTGACAATTGTGATGTGTTTAAAGGATGATGGTATGGTTTGGTTGATTGATTTGGTTGGCATATGCAATACTTGCTTATTGATTTGATTTACATGGGGATAGACTTATGGTTTATTTGATTTTATGTGATTTAATGAGGATAAACATATGGTTTATTTGATTTTATGGGATATTAATCATCCATGGAGTTGGGTAGATTTGGAGTATGTTTGGCGGACAAAGCTGATAATAGTGTTAATGCTATTTTTATTTATTTTTATATAATATTAGGATTGTAAATTTAATTATTATTATTATTTATATTACTAATTTCATTATATATATATATATATATATATATATATATATATATATATATATATATATATATATATATAAATTTTTTAATAATTGCACAATACTTTTTTAACAGATTGGGGAGAAGATTTTTTTCTTTATACGCCAATTTATAGTCAAACTAATAATAATAATAATAATTTCACAATTACTAAAATAATTCTAAATATTCATCTAACAATTAATAAAGTGGTGAAATTAAAAAAAAAAAAACAATATCTAACGAAATAATAATAAAAGGGTTAAAATAGGAATAAAATCAAAAAGCTCCATGAGCTTATTTGAAATACTTGTAATAGTAGCATCTGAGATAAGTTCAGACTTTTCAAATAAGCTCATGCAACCAAACAAGACTTGTTTAAATACAGAGAGCTTATAAGTCCTCTAAATAAGATATAAGTTAGCTTATTATGCTTACCAACCATACACTTGGTCTTGAGATTCTTTCACGGTTTTGATAGAATGGATGATGGGATATTAATCATGCGTGGAGAATGCTAATTGGATTTATTTTATGTGGTTTTATTTTGTGGGGATATGCATGTGGTTTAACACTTGGATGAAGACGACTTATTTGATTTTATATGGTTATGAGGATATGCTTATATTTTTAAAGATAAGTAAGATGAGTCTTGACTAAAGATTAAGCGTTTATCAACTCTCAAGGTGCTTGAATGAGTAGGTTCATTAAAGCACACTAAGAGTTGCTCATCTTTTCAAATTCCCGTATGAAACTACTGCACTACCACAGTTCAGTAAAATGGTAATAACTCACTCTTGAATGATCATTTTTGAGATCTGATTTTTGCATTGGAAACTAGACTCGTAGGAATTTTCAGTGGTATATAGTTTGTTTTTTAATTTATTACCAATCAAAGCAATTAAATCTACGAAGTTGGTATATATGCTGAAAACTCTCGTGTCAGTTTATTTGATCCTATATAGCTTAATGGTGATATGATTTTTATGGCTATGGGAAAGGGCAATGCTTGGTTTGCAACGAATATGTTTGATTAATATATTATTTACTGTTTTTTATGTGCTTGCGATTATATTTGATTAACATATTCTTTTACTTGGTTGATTATGAATCTATGTGGATATGTCTGATCAACACATTCTTGGCTTATTTGATTTCTTAAGCTCTATGAAAAATATGAATATATTCTAATGTGGTTTATTTGAATTAATATGGTATATGGTTTTGTATTGATGTGAGGGGGATAAATTATACTTTTTATAATAATAGTTTTGAAAATTGACCTGCCTCCAGCTCGCCTCACAGACTGGAGCAATTATATGAGTTTTAATGTACAGGTACATGGAGGATTAATTGGACCCCAAGATTAATTTAATATTTATGGGTGGTTAATTTATAAGTTGCCAACATGTAACTCGGAGACAGTTGACTCAATGCGAAGAGGTCGCCAATATTTAAGGCCATATACTAGGTCGCGCGTCCAAACATTCACAAAAAGGTGATCGTGGAATTATGCTACCTAAAAATAAAATAGGGCGCGCAGTTGGATATTCGAGGAGAGGTAAGTTTTTCTATGGCATCAATATGAATACGTATTTAAAATCTCGTGAAAGGGACGGTTTCCTATTTTCTGCCTTACTTATTTTTTATGTGGTTGAACATGAGGGAATAACTGATTTATGCGATTTAATATGGTATACTAGATGTGATAAAGTTTATTTGGGTCGGTTTACATGGTTATGATGTGTGATTCGATTTAAATGGTCAAGGTCTGCTCGTAATTTTGGTTTACGTCGTATTAATCGATGGTTTATGGATTGATGATTTTATGATCTAAGTTATGGAGAATATGTTTGATTAACATGTTCTCTGCGACCTCAACTTTATTCCCGCAATCTCATTACGGTCTCTATGACCTCGTTACGGTCTCTGCGACCTCATTACGGTCTCTACGACCTTGTTACGGTCTCCGCGAACTCCTTACGGTCTCATGCGACCTCATTATATAGAACAAGGTATGGAATTATGGTTATGAAAAAGTTTAAGCCTCAACGGCCAGAGATTTTATGAATTTTTTTAATCCTCGATTGACTCATTTACCCTTCGGGGCGGACATTTATTTATGAACCCTTCGGGGCGGGCTGTTTGTTAACCCTCCGGGGCGAGTTGTTATTTTTAACCATTCGGGGCGGGCTATTTGTTAACCCTCCGGAGCGAGTTGTTATTTTGAGCCCTTCGGGGCGGACTGTTTTGTGTTTTACCCTCCGGGGCGGATGTTGATTTTGTTACCCTTCGGCGCGGGCTGTTTTATGTTTTACCCTCCGGGGATGATGTTGATTTTGTTATCCTTCGACGCGAGCTGTTTTATGTTTCACCCTCCGGGGCGGATGATGGTTTTACATTGTACCCTTCGGGGTGGATAGCTTTTTCATTATACCCTCAGGGGGATAATTGTTTTATTACCCTCAGGGGCCGATAATTATTTTATTACCCTTCGGGGCGAATAGTTATTTTATTACCCTTCAGAGCGGGCATCTAATTATAACCCTTAGGGGCGGATGGTTGTTTCATAAACCGATGCTTGTATTGGTCGGCTGGTTGTTTGATTACCCTTCGGGGCGGATGGTTGTTTTATTACCCTTCGAGGCGGATGATTATTTTATTACCCTTCGGGGTGGATGGTTATTTTATTATCCTTCGGGATGGATGGTTGTTTTTATTACCCTCCGGGGCGGATGGTTACTTTTCGACTTAAAGTATGTTTGACTTACATACTTGAGGTTGCTTATGGGAAGGATATGTTTGACTTGCGTATTTTTCTCATATTTTGTAATTTTGTGTGCCTTAGAACATATTTGATTTATATGTTCCTTTATGTGAGTTAGGTTCAACTTCTCTTGGCTAATTTTATATAGCTTATAATTTGCTGGGTTTTTGTGGTTTTTGATTAGAGCATGTTTGATTTACATGTTCTTGGCAGACTCTGTGCTTGTTATTCTATTTGATTGATCTTGCGACCTATGTGTAAAACAGGTTTACTTAGCATTTCCTTTAACATGTTGTTGATAGATAACCTGGTTGAACTACTTGATTGCATTAACTTGGGGGGACTGCGTAGTTTTCTTGGTCGTCTTTGGTTTAATTTTATTGAGTTGACATGACCTGGTTGCTTCACCTTATTTGCATTATTTGGACATGGGGGACTGAGTGGTTTTCTCAGTCCCATGATATTTTTATATGGTTGCACCTGGATTGTGTATGGTCTAAATATTTTGTTTGGTTCAAATTATTCAAACTTGGGGGATTGAATGGTTTTTCTTGGTCATGTGTGGTTTTATATGGTTATGGTTTACTATGGTTCTACCTGGTTTGGTGTATGGTGATCTCTCTCAATTCAACCACCTTATCTTAGGTTAGGGGATATGCAAATATTTATGATAAATTGGGTAAGCAACCTCATTTCCCGAACGGAGCATTCTTTCTGGGGGGTGGGCGAGCAGGTTTTGAGGGTAGCGACCTCTCATATAGGAGTGGCGAGCTCTTATATGAGTTGGCGAGCTCTTTTCTCAGATAAGTGATATTATAACAGCTCGGTATTGAGAGCTGGGCTATTGTGGATTATGGTATGGGGTCTTGGAGAGCTAACGAAATGGTTTATGGTTATAAGGAGATGCTTAAGTAATATTTCATGGCTATGGTTTATGGTATGAAATGACTTTTTGGCCGATCTGTTTCGGTTCGAGTAAATGATTTATGGCTTTTTGTCTTTATTTCCTACATATTCTACCTGATTTCGTACCTCAATCAGCCAGAATATGGGGGACTAGCTGATACGACACTAAATTTAGGCTTCAGTTATATGGTAAGAAAATAATTAATTATGGTTATTATGGAATTATGGGAACTAAGAATCATAATATGGGAGTATTTCCTTATTATGGATATTGAGTATAATTAGGAGATTTAATCCTACCTTGGGAAGGAATCCTATTGATTGGTGGACAAGTCACAATAATCTTATAAATATGGGGATTCAGGCCCTTATTTCACAAGCTGATAATCTCATCTCAAGCTGAACATCTCTCTCTCTCTCTCTCTCTCTCTCTCTCTCTCTCTCCTCTCTTCTCGTAGGCCATCTATATTCTCTCTCTCTAATTGTTATGGGATGGATTTATGGTGACCTCTTGATTCAAGCTTTTGTGTTGCCTACTTATGAAAATTTGTCAAAAGATCAATAGCTTGCCCGCAAGAGAACGAGGTCACGCGTAGTTTGGCAACTTGACTCGAGTCGTCTCTCGAGGAATATACAATCGGAATTCTCAAACAGTTTGTTCAACTTAAATCCACATACATTGGGGGGGGGGGGGTTTGTTGTGATT
>BMAC01000357.1:474910-497940 GCA_014905375.1 Phtheirospermum japonicum | reverse complement strand
TTGCAATAATTACTGAATTTTGAATCTAAAATAAAAAAATTAAAATAATGTATTCTCAACCCGTGCCGTGTACATGTCCAATCTATTAAATAACTTTATATTTGATGTTGAAATTAAATTCATTAATAATCTTAATTACACACTTACAAAAATTCAAAAGACATCACATTCTAAACCTGTGTCTAATATCTATTAATTAATCATTATTTAAATCATTTTATATATTAATGTTTTGCATAAATTCGTTAATAATTATTAGTTACATAATTTGAGATATTCAAAAAAATGTCACACTCTCAACCCGTCGCATTGTACTGGTGGCTAATCAATATTTATTAATTATTAGTATATAATTTAATATTTTTATATTTAGATTGAATACATTACTAATATTTAGTTTCACACATAGATTATTTTAAATAACTCATATCTTACTTATATAAAAGATTTGAAACTCCAAATATAAAACTATTTTAAATTATATTATCAATAAAATTTATTTAATTATTTTCATAATATTTTTTATATAATTAAAATTATTTCATATGTAATTTATTTTTTTAATTAAATAACTAACTTAGTTCTTATCTACTAATTATATATGATTTATTTATATTTATTTATTATGAGAATCAAAGAAATTACTAAATAAGAAAAAATATAATAAAAAATTAAATCAAGTTACAATAAAAATAAAAATATTAAATTATGTAAGTATTAGACTCGATGACACATAAATTTTTTTACTTGTCAAACAAAACATACGAATTAGACACATAAGTTAATAGAATTTTGGCATTAATATATATATATATATATATATATATATATATATATATATATATATATATATATATATATATATATATATATATATATATATATATTGGAGTTTCAAATGTGTAGTAAATTTTATAACCATACTTATTTTGTAATATAAAAAAGTATAGCTGAACATTAAAACAACAAGCATTTATCTTGAAGGTTCGTGTTATTAATAAAGTAAACGAACTATAAGAGTATCTCTAATGCATAGTGTTAATTGAACCCATGTGGCAAATGATATTGAAATTTTATAAAAAAAAGTTTTCCAATGCATCAATGTTGTTATATATGTGATAATTTATTTTTAGAAAAAATAAAGAGAGAGAGATAACATGATTGAATGATATATTTAAAATTAATTGTAGACATTGTCAAGAGCAATATCTATAATTTAACATTGCTCTTGACAATGTCAAACATTTAATGTGCCACATAATTACTTTCAACATTATTGCATTAAAGATGCTCCAAAGTAAAAAATAAGAAACATGATACACTTGGAGTTCACGACGGCCTAACAGACTTATCATAAATTTTATAAAAATAGTCAGCATTAAGTAATAAATTTGATTTATATTTTTTAATTATATTCTTAATTATAATAGTAAGAACAATATTAATTGTTTTAAATAAGAGCATATAAATAAATCAATAAAATAAAATAAATGTTCGCTATAATATAAAATAAAAATAAATAAAATATACTATATTTTTGGTATGAAATAATAAATAAATAAATTGATATTTAGTACAAGGTTCTTGTATATCGTAAATGTATCACGAGCCCGAGTCTTGTCAACGCAATGCCACGTTTATATTTGACCAATAAATACACGTATACATTATTTAAAAATCAATACAAGAGAACTAAGAAAATACGTTTTGTGTTTTTTGCCATCAACCTCTTAGATCCATAGGTTGTGTTAATTTTTCTCAATTGCATCAGTGGATTGATCGAATGAATGGGTAATTCATTATTGAATCATTTGATACACTTTGATTAAATAAAATCCCATATAATCCCCATAATTTTTCTCTTCCCATTTAAGTTATATTAATCCATTAAATTATAAATTAATATTTAAATTGTTAATTACTCCAATTATAATCATAATCTGTTATATAATGGAATCATGTTATTTAAGTTAGGGAAAATTCTCAAATACTACCAAAACATCAATCCCAATTCTCATATAATCCAATGACTCTTTTAATTCCTATATAAACCAAATACTTCCCATTTAATACAAAATTGTATTTAAACTATCAAAACTACCTCTACATTTCCCTCCCTCTCTCTCTCTCTCCCCTAAATTAAATATGTTCCCATTAAACTATGTCCCAATTTGCTACCAGAAATCCCACTAATTTTGCAATTTGTCCAAATTATTAAACTATGTAAATTATGAGACTGAAAGTTAGCATATAAAGTCAACAAATAAACTCACTATAATTATAATTTTGAAGTTGGAAAGGAGAGAATATTAATTATAATTTTGCAGTCTTAATGTGAATGTGAATAAACTTGTATCCATATTTGTTTGTATAATTATAATTTAGAAATTAGACTTTTAAATTCTAATAACATGTACTTTTAAAGTATCAATGATTATAACCTAGGAAATTAACCAACAAATTAATTACTTAATACTAATAGTATTATTTAATAATTTATAATAAATGCTTGTAATTAATCCAGCAAAGTAGTATGTAATTTTTTAAAAATCGTGGAAAGTAGTTTGTAATTTTCCAAAAATTTTGTAAAGTAGTATGCAATTTATGCAAATTAGTTTATAATTTTTCAAAAATTTTGTGAATTAGTATGCAATTTATGCAAAGTAGTACTTAATTTCTCAAAAAATTATGCGAAGTAGTATGTAATTTTCCAAACACTATACGAAGTAGTATGTAATTTTTCAAAATTTACACGAGTAGTTTTGAAATTTACACGCGTAGTTCTAAAATTACACAAGTAGTTTTGAAATTTACACGAGTAGTTCTGAATTTAAACGAGTAGTTCTGAATTTACGTAAGTAGTTCTGAATTTACACGAGTAGCTCTGAATTTTTGAAGAACAAAATAAAATAGTTAAAAAGGATAATTTAGTAGTCTTATATAAACAAAGTAGTTTGTAATTTTAACAAAGTAGTACGTAGTTCGCAATCTGAACAAAATAGTTTGTAATTTTAACAGAGTAGTTCGTAATTAATCATGTAATAGCATTTCATATAATTTAGATTATGGAAAGATGATTTGTGGAACACAAAGATACCTAATTGTCATTTTTCCTACGTTTTTTTTTTGTAAAGTTGCAATTACCTTATTTATCATATTTTACTTTATTGGTTAGACTTCAAGTTTGGAAAAATTTAGATTGCATTAAATGAATTTTATTAGCATGTCATAATTTGATTGTTTCAAATCCTCCTCTTGAGAAGAATCTATGAAGGGTAGTTTAGTATATTATTATAGTATGTTAAGGATTTTATTTTTAAGAATAATTCCTTATTTAGTTATTTGTCTTTCTTAGGCCCAAAATATATTAGGGAACTAAAATTAGGACTCTAGATTTGTTTCCTAGTTTGTATACAAGACTTTAATTATTCCTAGATTGTGTTTATGATTTGGTTTTAGGAATGTACCAATTTTAGGACTCTAGGACTCTTCTATTTAAGACAAGACAAAGCCAAGAGAAGGGGACACCTTCAATACTTTTACATTCACGACTTTTCGAGAAGTACTTTTGACGCACAGATTTTAAGAGAGATCGAGACGCACGAATTTCTTGTGAAGGACGCACAACGCAAGACGACGCACGAGAAAAGAAGAAGAACACGAAGAAGAAAATTACTTGGAGCCAACATTCGTGATAAATAAGATCTTTGAAGTTGCGTGACCGACGAATAAGATCTTGCCATTCCGCCAACAAGTATTTAGTATCAAGTTTCTTGATATTTAGTTTTCATATATTACTTTATATTTTGTATTGAACTTAAAAAGAAAGTAATATAGTTTTCGGATTTGTACACCCAAGTTCACAAGTACTTTTACTTGTGAACTGAATTTGTTTAATCGTATTCTCGTATTTTAATTTCCGCTGCATAAATTTAATTTACTCTGGTCGATGTTGTTAACTGATGTTGGTAACATTAATTAACAACATCGTGAATCTGAGAATTATTCTTATATCCATACACCTTCTAATTTTACATAGTAATTGGATTATTATGGAACTTTTATATTCAATGGAGTTTTAGGGCAATTGGTTTTATGTTTTGGACTATATGAGAATTTCCCCTTTAAGTTATGTGCCTGATCACGCTCTCCAATTAATCCTCTCAATACCTTCTTAGTTGATTCTTTTCATTTTTCATATCTCAAGTTAATCCTCTCATTACCTTCTTAGTTGATTCTTTTTCATTTTTCATATCTCTAGTTAATCCTCTCATTATCTTCTACATAACATAACATTTAAATTGTCCATATTTATCTTCTCCATAACATAGTATTTAAATTGTCCACATTTCTTCTTGAAAGCATCAAATCTAGGATGGTGAGTTCAGTGTCATTTTTTAAGAAATGATAATAAATCGGATGGGTATTTAGAACATGAATATGATTTGTGGAGTTAACTATTAGGCGTACAGTGAGATTGCATGGATCTACATGAAATTCATTTTTTACAGTGTAGTACTAGTATGTAATCCCTACTGCTAGTATATAGTTAATTAAAAAAAAAAAACTCAATTCAAGTCATCTTGTCGGGGATAGTATGTAATCCATGCTTGCTAGTATGGAATTTAACAATGAAGTTTAGTATGAAATTTATTGATATAGTATCAAGTTAGATCGGCATTGGTAGTATAAATTAATATATAGTAGTTTGGATTTTATTGGATTAAATTGAGAAATATTTGAAAAAAATAAATTAATAAAGATAATTTAGTATGTTTATGTAGTATCTTGAATTAAGTGGGAAATTAAAATTTAAATAGTATTTTTGAAAATAAATATTTTCGTAATGGTCTTTATAAGAATTGTCCCTTAATTATTTGTTTAGTCCCATTTATCTATCTCAAAAGAATTAAGAAATATAACTGATATTGTAATTATATGTATTAAATTATTGTAATATTATTTTGTTTATAATAGTTAAAATTGTGAAATAATAGAGATAGAAGTAATTTAGTAAAGTAATAATTATTTTTTAAAAATAAATATAACAAATAGAATGAGATATATAAAGTTTAAATTCCCATCCATAGAAAAGAGTAATTAATGAACTCTAAAGAGAAAGTTGAATAACTGGGGTAAAGGATAATTGATTTATTAATGTACTCTCTTTTTTTATTTTTTAATTGCATTTGCGATTTCAATTTTATTTCTTGGAATCGCCACCACATTTTTGCCCTTAAGAGGTCTCAATTTAAATTTTCTTTTTATATAAAAAAAAAGGAAAAAGAAAAAACTTGCTTACCACAAATCGAACCCACGGCCGCATTCCATTCCATTCATTAATGCAAAATCAGGTGCTAACCATTCCGCTAAGCAGGCCCTATATAACTAATTATTTAATCAGTTATAAAAGATAAAAAAGTTAAAAACAAAGGGCTGGGCAAAATGGGCCCCAATTTTCTTCTATTGGCAAAAAGTCGCAATTCTCGTTACTCAAAAGCTACTATTTTTGGTGTGAAATGAATATTAAAATTATTGTGTTAAAAAAACTAAATAACTTGTTGTATATTTATTTAAGAGAATGATAATACTTTACAGTGACAAAGATATAAAAAAGTAATGAAAAAAAAAACAAAACAAAAGAAACATAATAGTACAACTAACATAAAAGATTTGTATAAACAAACAAACAAATCAACTAATGAATTCAATTCTTGAAAGTTTAATTTTAAAATCAAAATTGATTGTCAATCAAATTTTCAAGCGTATTATAAACATTGATCATAAAAATTAGTCACGTCATTAAGAAAATGACATGCATGTAAGAATGGACAAACACATGCATGGGAAAAAAAGAAAATGACATGCATGTAAGTAAGGACAAACATATAGATGGAAAAATATCACCGCCCAGGAATTACCCATTTTCAACATTAAAACGTACATCAATTATTAATATTTTTTTTATTTAGAACAACAAAAAATGTGAAATAATAAAAGTTGAGACAAATTAGTATAGTCATTTAATTCTTATTGAAAATTCGATTTTGAGAATGTAAGAATACAAATAAAATGAAATAAATTTTTTTTTTCCAAAAACATAACGAAGAGAGTAATAAGTATACACACCACCTTATGTCACAGTAAAGAGGTGAAATAATCTGACAAGTAGTTTTCTTTGGTAAGTAAAAAAAAAAATTAGGGGAGAAAAGCAACCATAATATCTACTATCATCATTTTATCCAAAACCAACGTCTGCCGATATTGTAATGTAGGAGTTGCATGTCTTTTATATTTCATTTATTATTTATAGAAGGGAATAGGGATTGTTTTAACACATAGACATAATTAATATAGGGATTGCAGATTAAGAAAGTTATGAAAATAATAAATATGTAAAATATTTATTGATTTATTCTTATTTAATGATTGATATTAGTTACAAATTATATATTCAGTAGAGTTATCATAATAAAAGAATTATATAAATATTATTAAATGTAGAGGTGGACTCTATGTTTGATACATCGCGAAAAAAATTGGGCAATTATTCCGTTTGAAAATTAAACGGATAATTGATAATTAATATTTAATTGTATTAACTAATTTAACTGACTGATTGTATTATAATTTGTTAAAAATATTTGATAAATAGGTAAAAGTTGATATTTACGTGGTTGTTTAAAATGATCAATAAGGAAGGATATTGATATAATTTATTATTATAAAATTTGTGCTAATAACATATGTCTATACGGTGAGTTTATTGAATATTAAAACAACATTTACAATAAGAAATCATTATTTTAACATTATAAAATATATGATTTATTGTATTACTATTTGTGAAAAAGAGATAAATATTACTAACAGTTCATTGATAAATTAGTTGTAAATAGTATTTTATTTAAATTAATAATTTATATTCTTTCCCCAAAGATATGTTTGATTGTTATATTGCGTGTATAATCTTCTTACTATATTTATTTTTCCATTTACATTAATACCCATATTTAATTATATTAAAAGTAAACCACTATTTAAATTAACTTGTACGGAATTGAATAGAAAATGAGTAAACAATTAATTAGTCACAAAGACATAGACAGAAAGACATTCTAACCAATATTTTTTTAAATTGCGTGAAATAATCAAAGACAAAAATTAACCAACAAATATAAAATTGTGTGAAGTAATCTTAAATTGTTGAATGAAAAATATAATTAGTATGCCTTCGTCAATAAGTAACTAATGTAGGACAATTTAGGTATTTATTATCTTGATGAATAAGAGAACCCTAATTCTACTTTCTCCTTCGTCTCTCTTTTATATCTTCTTTTCTGATTTTCCTTTTACACATTATCAACACGAAACTCTAAACTATTGAGAGTGATCAACAAATAAGCCTTCATACCCTATACACAATTTCCGTAGGTCAAGATTCTAACTACGCGCTGTAAATTTGAAAAATTATTTTATCACGTTTCAACCGTTGGACCGTGTTACAGTTTTTTCAAAACTTTCAAACCCTATCGATTTACTTTCTAAACGGTGGAGATTGGATTTGATGATACGAGGAAGTATATAAAAAATTCCGAAAAAATCAGATTTTATTTTTAGAAATTTATGTGCAACCCTTTTCAAAATACGATTTATCACAGTAGAACCGTTGCACCAATACAAAACTTGGATATATTATTTCAAATATATGGAAGTTTATTATGAACGGTGAAGATTTGAATATGAGGTCTGAAGAATTTGATAATGAATTCCGAACAGAGCTGATCCTGTTTTCCAAAACTGTCTGCCCAGTTTCATTTAAAAATTAAATTACACACCATCAGACCGTTGGATGAAACTGAATTTTGGATATAATATTCTAAAGATATAGTGGTTAAATATGTACGGTGCAGATCGGGTTTGAGGGTCTATGTCATCAGAAAAATACCGCGGACCAACCTATTGCAAAAAACTCGAATTACCCTATTATTTATTAAATGCAACTAATAAATATTTGGTTATATGAATATATGGCATGGTATGTATTATTGTGCATTATTATACAAAGCATGTATATGTATATATGTTACCTATGATTATATGCATGTGATGTTATGTACAATATTGATAAACATAAAACTTTGCAATACTTTAATGATATTCATAGAGTACATAATATATTATTACCCATGCTCTTAGATGATTTCTGATTAGATGAGAGATTGATCATGATTTGCCAATATGTTTAGTTAATCACGAATTTCGATGAATTGATAGATTCATGTATGTTGGTAATTTTCGATGAACTGATAGACTCATGTATGTTGGTAATTCTCTTCAAGTTGATTTTATAAGCTACTTTCAATGTATGCATTATTGATTGTAAATTTGCATTTGCATATTTTTATGATAATAAAAGTTCATGAACGATAAAGATTTGTATAAATAAGTCTTGTGATAAAGTATATTCACATAATATAAAAGAAAGATTATGACATATATTCTTCAAACTCATTATCTAAAGAAATTGATTGAACTAACTCAATCTAAATACAAAATAACATACTCAAAAGAAATTGAGTACTACCATCATTGGTTTGATGTGGAAACTAGAAGAACTACAATTCCACAATAATATCATCCACCAACCCCGACTGACCAAACCCGACTGACAAAGAATTGTCAAACTAAACCAAAGTCAATTCTCTAATGAATTTGAGAATTCATATTGACCCTAATCTTATGTTGGATATATATTTAGTTAGGAATTTTCAATAAACTTTGGGATGTGCTCTAAATGAATATTTTGAAAATTTTATGAAACACTACTTCAGAGCTTAAGAATTTAGTATAAAAAAAAGAAATTTGTTTGCTTGCTAAAAAGGGTCAATGACTTTGATATGTTGCGACTAAATACATGTCTTACCATATGTGGAAAAATGTCATTTTAAATGACAATAAATAATTGAGAGATACGATTTCACTCTATTTTTTCTTCCACTTGAGCAAACATACTGATGCACTTATATAATATTAATTATGATAGTAAGTCATTAAGAGACATGGCATTATTTTTCATAATATTAATGTTAGACCTCTAGATAAGGAAATTTCTTAAGGCTAATTAGGATTGATATGAATAGTGGAATTAACCTCAAAGTAAAGGGGAAGAGACATGTTGATCCCTACCTATGCGGGAAGAATGAACCACAAGGTAGGATATTCAAGAGTTCGTGATATTTATTGATAGTGGTAGAAGTCATGGAGGTTCTCAAAATAACATTACTTAGTCAATATCCTCTATTTTGATTAATGAGATTTGTTTGTTTCTTACTTTACAAAGAACTTGTGAAAGTATAATCAATCATTCATATTTGACTATTGTATTTGGTTTTAAAGTTTATTTTGAGTTATATTTATGTGATGTGGCTTGATTTAATTATTTTTGGCTTATTGGTAAAATTTGGATTTTATTTTAAAGCATGGATGAATTGGATTTACTTGCCACACATTCACATATAAGATTCAGGAGTATACTATTAGATATAATGTAACATATATAGCAAATAATGTGAAATATTAGAATGAAAAGTATTTCGTTCAAATATCTCTTAAGAATGTGAGAACTTGTCGAGAAATAGAGAATATTCACTGAATTGATGTTTATATGTGACAAAGTCTTGATGCCTAATGGCACATTGGTTAAAGTCATATAAGCTCAGCATGGACCAAGAGCAAAACAGACCTTGTTAAGTTTGATAATATTCATGTTGATGATTACCATTAAGAACCACATTATGAGAATGAAACTATACCTTTAATTTATGTGGAAGAAAGTACGTTTTAGAGTCAATCTAGTAATTTTACTTTACCGTTTTTTGATTATTGAATCATAAGATATGACCAATAAAGAACTTTTGGATACCGACTCATTCAAGTTTTGACACGACTGGCATGGATTCTTTAGTCGTTGTGATATGATGGTCCATAAAATAAGAAATTAACATGAACATCTTTCATTTTGAGTGGAACACAAAATGAGATAAAAATTTGATGCAAAGTATAGTATCGAACTAATGTTGTTCAACTACAGCTAGTGCATTCTAAAGTACTAGCAGCACTACATACATTCATATCTCAAAGATACATCACTCATTTTTTCAAAACTTGTTCATTAGCAAAATTGTATAATTGAGACCTGCATATGCTAAAGATACAAAGTATAATGTTTCATTCTTATAGTTGATAATTAGTGATACATGTGGACATAACCATTCAAAATGCGAATCATTCGAGTATTTTATAGTTTTGGTCGATGTTTTGGCACGTATTGTTCATAAAATGTAGCATTTGCAAAACCTCTAGCACATTCAGTATGATTGAGGACTCACTACCCTTATAGAGAACCCAAACTCATAATGCTAGAGAGTTTACATCAAAAGTGTTTTATGTCTATTACATTTTAATCAAAATCGATGTAATGCATCTTGTACCCTAATGTGCATATACAAAAAGGTCTAAAAGAAGACACGTCGAAAAGAATATAAATGGTGACTAAGACAATATTTATGCGCACTCATATATTTGTCTCTGCACAGGGTTATGCAATATTGCACGCAACTCTTACTTATCCATTTATGAGCCCCTACTAACCAGATATTTTGCGTGCCAGTAGGTAACTGGATATAAGCCTGATAATTCATATCTACGCATATTTGATTACGCAGTATATGTGCCTATTGCGTCCCCACAGCGCATTCATATGGGTTTCTAAAGACGATTAAGTATTTATATTGGATATGAATCTCCAACAGTCAATCCGCTATTTGAAACCTTTGATAGACGATCTCTTTCTCGCTAAATTAGCGAGTTTGTTACTCTAATGAGACAGTCTTCCTATCGTTAGGGGGAGATAGAAAAAATATTTTCTAATGGAACGACATGAATAGTTTCATACTATGTCTCATTATGATCCCCGTATTTCACGGTGTAACGTGAAAGTAAAGTAAAGTGAACAATTGATCATCAAAGTATAGAAGACTCATTTTCTAAAGTGACGAGATCATATATTTACCAACTGCAAATGTGTTTGCAAGGTTAAAAGTCCCCAAAAAGGGCACAATGTCACAGATCAAGACATTGCAACCATACTTAGTGGAGGTGTGGTTGATGTCGTGACTCCCAAAAGGAACAGGGAGAGGTCACTTGGTTCGATCAATACTCGCCTGATTAACATGAATTTGTCTTGATTTTAGTTAGTATTTTAGTTCATTTTTGTTATTGTTTTCGGTGAAAGTTGGATAGATTGGGCATATTTTCACATTTTTTTATCTCCAACTTATTTTACCGTATTTTAATTATAATTAATTAATTTTATATTTATTTTAGGTATTTTGAGGTATTTAGGTTTGGACGTAGTCAAGAATGGGCAAACGAATAGAGTTTCAGCGAAAACGGGCCACGATTTGAAGAAATGACAGTTTTGGGCCTTCTAGAAGGGATGTCTCTGGGCCCAACCAGTATAGAAAGCTGGGCTGGCAGCACCTCCTGATTCTGGGCCTTCTAGAAGGGTTGTTTCTGGGCTCAACTGGTATGGAAAGTGCTGAACGTCCTAAAAGGGGCGGAAACCCTAATTTTGACCCATTTTTTAAGCCACCTACACCTATAAATACCCCCACCCTCACATTCGAAAGTACACATTATTCCTAGGGTTTCTAAGGCCTTTTGGGGGTTGACAACCCCAAGAGTGCCATTTTATTTTCTTAGTTTCTCTTTAAATTTCTTAGTATTAAATCTCTAGTTTAAGATTAGTTTAGATTAGTTTAGATTAGTTCTTAGATAGATTAGATAGCTTATATTCAAGATCTCGATACCGAAACGCTGCTGTTCGTCATAATTTAATTAGTAAGTCTTTAATTACTTTCGTTTTAATATAGTTTAATTAGTTCTTATGCTTTCGTTAATTAGATTAATTAAATTCTTATGCTTTCTAGTTAATTTAGAATAATTCAACTCCAACAAACAACCCCCCATGTATGATGATTTGTATGGATCTTGAGTATGTTGATGATTGTGATGAGAATATTATGATGATATTGATGAGATTGATTGGCTAGATCTAACGGGTTTAGAGCCTAGAATTGTCGTGAACCATCAATTGGGTTTTTCCCAAGAGATCGTGGAAACGATTCGAAACTCTAGAACCCTTGTTTTCAAAATCTTTTCAAAAATCTTAATTTTTAATTGTTCTTCGTTTAAATCAATTTATTGTTTTTATGTGTTTAGATTAGAATTTTTATTTTTATTTTGTATTCGTGAACAACAAACACAAAAGGAACTTTCGAGCCTAGTTTTCCTTGAGAGACGATTCGGTTCAACTTACCAACCTACACGCGATCCCGTACTCTTGCGGGCGAGCTTTTTAAAATTGACAAATTTAATAAACGTAGGTACAAAAAGTTCGAATCAATGTATGACACAAATTCAATTAATCATCAATGAAGATGGTGACTCTCATGAGATTATCTCTGGTTATACTTATGTCCACGAATCATTACTGGAGGACGCTCTGATGTTTAAAATGGTTTCAGAGAATAAAGAAATCTCTATTTACTATGAGAGTTTATATAAGTTGATGGAAAGATTTTTCACACATTGATGATATATACATTGTTGCTCAAGGAATATAGAGCACGATGGCATCGAACCACGCTCTATTGAAATGTCAACAAAGAGCAAATTGGACTAATTCTAAAGAATCAATCCTGGTAGAATTAAAATCACTGACAACAAAACATGTATTTGTTAGTGCTAGCCTCACCAAGTGTAAAGCCTGTAGGATATAAACAAAGTTTTGTCATAAAGCGCAATGAGAAAAATAAAGCCATGAGATGCAAATCTACACTTGAAGCACAAAGTTTCTCATAATGCCCTGAAAATGACTATGAAGATATGTACTCTCTCACAATGGATATTATAATTCCAAATAATGAGAATGCAGCTTATACCTGTGGTTACATCATATCTCCATGAGGATCATGATTTAGAGATATATATATACGAAAGTGCTCGCTGGCCCTTTCATTGCCAAGGCAAGTGACTCTAAGCCATGGAGTGCATTTACAATTAAATTAAAATGCTCACTTTATGGATTGAAGAAATCCAGACGGATGTGGTATAACCGTCTAAGTGACTACTTGATTGGAAAAAAACAATCTACGCCCTTGTGTATTTATAAAAAAAATAAGTTTCAAACTTGCGATTATAATTGTATATGTCGATGAAAGGAACATAATATCCACTCTTAATGAAATAAGAGATACCACAAGTTATTTGAAATTTTAAATTTGAGATAATAAACCATGGGAAACTCGATCATGTTAAGGTTTTAAACTAAAACCGAGTTTGTGGAATACTAAATTATACAGTTTGCATATATCCAAAAGATGATCAAACAATTAAATATGGATAAGTGCAATATGATAGCACTCCTATGATTGGTCAAAGTGAAGATATAAGGAAATATCAATTTCTTCAGTGGAATGACGAATAACTAGTGGGAGCTGAAATTCTCTACCTATGTACAATATGCGCATTATTGTACCATTACTAATACACTTGACCAAATATTACTTTCTCAAAATTCTTATCTTGATTTAACTCAAGAAAGCGTAATGACATTGGAATGGAATCAAAATGTACTTTGATAACTAAAAGAAATCATTGACGCGAGTTTATTTTTCCCATTCATAAATATAATTGGGACTGCAAATGGTCTTTTAACCCCTAAAGAAAATATTGAGTTTACTTCCTATTGTGAAACACCAAATAGTATCGTTGATGTACTCATTCGACCCATGTAAAGAGATCATTATCATACATGTAATAGTTCGTGATTATCAGTGGTAAATGTTATGATCATTCATATATCTGATAATAGTGGCTTGAACTCTATCACTGAAGAAAATGTGATAATACGAGTAATATCACCACAACTTTTCTATAACCAACAACTATGCACTTTCTCAAATATTAAGTAAATTGAGGAAGTAGAGACTTTCAAAACTCTCTTGATAGATGTACATATCAAAGAGAGGTATAGACTTTAGAGGGAGTTTCAACATAAGTGTGTTGTACTTTTTTTCCTTAGACCAATTTTTGTTTTTTCCATAGGGTTTTTGTAACGCCCCAACTGAAATACTACCTTAATAATAATCAAATAAATAAGTAAAACAAACTCTCACCTTAAATTCGCTTTCATATACATAAAATACAATAAAAGGAAGTCGACAAAAGAAAGCTCTAGACGAGTCAGTCTTCACCTTGAAAACCGAAGTCAACTTCATTCGCATTATCGTCGATATCTAGAGAGTTTGGTTTTAAAAAAAACGAGAGCGTGAGCTAAAAGAGCTCAGTGAGGGCATGCAAATGAAATTCAAGTTTTCTTTTAAAATATAAAATTGAAAAGAGTTTAGAAAATAATTTTTATAGTATAATCAAAGCACTTGGTGTGCAAAACTATTCTCATATGTTTTATAAAATTCTAGACAGCAGTTTCAAAATTAAAATATTTTAAATTTAAATAAACAATAGATTTTATCAAAACTAACCAATTATCACATTTAGAACAAACATATAATGTTAATTTGTTTTTAAGAAATCAATTGAAACAGTTAACAGTTGAACAAACAGGAAAAGCTGTCTCGTTCTAAAACAGTCAGTCCAATTAGTGAGTGTCCGGGTACGGAACTCTAGAGGTGGCTCCCGCGCGTAGCACTTAACTCCCGAAGGACTATAGAGGTGGCTCCCACGCGTAGCACTTAGCTTCCGAGCCAGATTAACTCACATAAACGTAGAATCAATGTCGATCAAATATGACCCATACGTTTCCGCTCACCATGAAAGGTGACATTACAGGCCGCAGCCTTAATCTTCTTATCCCTCCCAGTAGGCTCGACGTCCCTTTAGCTATGGGATTCAAACCCAGGGTATGTCATATTCCGGAATATACCCAAACTACGACCCAAATCCTGCCGTCGTCTCCAACCCGACTGGGAACAATGGGAATAGGTACCATGAGTAGTCAAGCAAGAATCACAGGCAACCTGCTCGATTGATTGCCCAAACTACTCGTGCCTGATAGATAGACAGACAGACAGTAACAGTGACTGACAGGTAGTAACAATCGATAACAGACCGTCAACAACAACAGTCGAGTTCAAATGATATCTTTGGTATAAAATCATATAATTGAATTTATGATTAAGGACAAAGGCAATGCGCACTTGCATATTTTCCCTCAAAATACTATTTTCAAAAGACTATACAAACAGGAAAATATGTTTAAGCAATAAGTGCTTCTTGATTTGGAAAATCTCAAACTTTCTAATTAAAAATATTTTATTCGCAGATAAACACAAACAACGCATTATAATTTGAGAATTTTCAAACTCCCCAATTTAAGAAAGTTTTACTCACCTTTTTTGAAGTTCTTTCCAGAATCAGGCATATAACTACGATGGCTTTACGAGGTTTCCGATCAGTATACGAAAGGCCTCGTCACTTCCGATTAAAAGTCCATGTTGAGTCCTAAAATTTATTATAATTATAAAAATTATAAATATAATATATAATAAAGTAATATCTAAGATTCTAAGACACTTAGAAGTGTAACTAATAGTCTACATCGCACAATAAGATAATAAGGATGTTCGGGTCTCAAATCTTGAAATCTGAAGTTCAAAGGGTAAATTTATAATTTTGGATACGTCTTACGTATGCAGATGCCATAATGAAGTTATGCTTCGAATTTGAAATTATTTGGAAGTCGTTTGACCCATTTCGGCTAAAAAATAAGAAAGTTGTACGATTTTGAAAATTTAATAAAGTAATTAAGGGTCAAAATATAATTTTAAGTACATTTAAAATTTTGTGGGGTCAATTTGCAGTTTCAAAGGACCTGATTTGGGGTCAATATGGGATAAATCAAAATTTAATTTCAGGGGACTAAATTGAAATTAGAGGGTTCAAATTGAAAATTTAAAAATCTTCAATTGGGTCCAAAACTATATCTAATTCTCAAATAACCACCCCTATACTTTTGACCCATTTCAATTCAGCCCCAAATTTCTAAAAACCTCCTGCCATGCTCATTTTTCTCCTTCGTCAGCCCAGACCCTCTCCGGCAACCACCGCGACATCAACCACCATCCCAAACACACACAAACACATATACTTACATATACGCGAAACCATTCAAACTTAAATATCCTGACTGAATAAGACCCGAAATATGAATTTAATTAAGGGCTTTTGAAGGTGAAGTAAAGACGAACAAATTGATATATCATACGTTAAATATGGACCTGCCGTTCGCCGGGAATCGGCCGTCGAAGTTCGACGGCGCTGGCCCAAAACGTGACAGCGCGCAGAAGCTTCGCCGGCGTTTTGCCGATGATCCAGAACACCGATCGTCGATTCGGAGGTGGCGTTGGAAACCTTATTAAATGAGCTATTTACGATTAAAATTTCGTAATGATCCGTCGGTTAGATTTTAACAATCAGCCGACGAAAAATCTAAGGGTTTTGCTAGCGAAAATGGGAAGAAAGAAAAAATGCGAATGATCCTGCTATGACGAAACCGGGGATGATACAAAACTGAGGTGGTGCATTCTAATGGGCTAAGGACTTAGGCCAACTAAACTGGGCTAAACGATGGGCCTAATATTTAATTGATACAAGTTTGAAATATTTTAGGCCCAAATTAACATATTGGGTCAAAATAAAAATATAAAATACGTATTTTATCTCGCTTCAAAATAAAATGAATATAAATAAAATTTTCATAATTTACAAAATACATTCCAACAAAATATTATTGTAATAAAACATTTCGGTTAAAATGAAATAAAAATAGTGATATAAAGAATTATCAAATTTATTTAAATAAGTTATAAGAATAAATAGACGGGACTTCAGTTTTGTTACTTGGCAAGGTTTTAACGAGCCACCAATGAAACACCATTTCACCATTTGACTTGGTACAAGGAAGAGTGTTGAAGGAAAAACACAATTAGTGTGCATTCGTCAATAAGTAACTGAGTTTTTATGAATAAGATAACTCTAATTCTACCGTCTCCTTCGTCTCTCTTTTATGTCTTTTTTTTTTTTTGCTTTTCCTTTTACATAAATCTATTTTTTTGGATGAAGTGAGTAAGATAAAACTATAATTCCCACTAATTTCACAATTGCCTTTCTCAAAAAGTTCATATATGCAATTTTTCCTAAATTAGCAGTTTGGAGCTAAAAAACTTATTTAAAACTCTACCTACCAAATTGGTGAATTGAAAGATTTAACTAATCAATTAATTAAATTGAATTCAAACTTCTGATTTTATTTCAAATCACTAACTACCTATATATATATATATATGTGCCAATAGATTTGGAGAAAGAGAATAAAACCATAAAAGTATAGCATCGGTCATGATATATCATGTTTCATGGTAATCTATATCATGCTTGATCAGTACCTATGAGATTATGAATATGACAGATTTAGTATTCAATCATTCACATCTTTCATATTTATTAGGTCCATGATATAATTATAATACGAATTTAAGATTCTAAGTGTGGGAGGTCACGCATTAACAAACAAAAATAATTATAATAAACTTGTTTGAGAGCAAAGAAAAGAAAAACGAGTACATTGTTTGTTAATTATCAGTGAAACTAATAAGAAAAATGAAAAACAAAAACAAAATATGTTTATTTTTTATTTTTTTGTTGCTGTTAATTGATGATAAGATAATCAATCCTCTAGCCTCTAGCATAGGACAATTTTTCTCCTCGAGGGACTCCGTCGTAATCAAAGTCTTTGGGTTTCGGAGGAGTATGGTCGCAAGTTGAAACTTAAAGGAATTAAAGGAATTGACGGAAGGGCATAGAACAACTTTTTCTCCTCCCGTCAGCTTATGAGAAATCAAAGTCTTTGGGTTACGGGGAGTATGGTCGCAAGGCTGAAACTTAGTGGAGCCTGCGATTTAATTTGACTCAACACGGGAAAACTTACCAGGTCCAAATATAATAAGGATTGACAGACTGGGAGTTCTTTCTTGATTCCATGGGTTTCGCATATCGTTTTTAGGACAAACCAAAATCATTAATTTGTACGATCTTTTAATTCGATCAATTGTTACTAGATAATGCTACAAAACGATTCAGAGATGTTTTCTAGGTACCATTTATTCTTAGATATTCCTATAAAATATTATTTAGATTTTTTTAATACTAATATCATATTTTTTATATTTTATTAATTCTTATTTGATACTCATTAAACTTATACTTTATTTAGAAAAAAAATAATAATATTTTTATATTAAAAATAACTCAAAAAATATGTAATTATTTTCCTATATTAAAAATAATGTGTCCAATAGGTTACATAATACGGGAAAAATTACTTTTCTAGTCTATTATATTGTCCATTTTCCAAAAAAGACCATAATATTGTTCAGTATCAAAATACCTACACTAAGTTAGTAAATTATTAAAAAGGTACAAAATTATCCTGATCGGGCTTTTTTGTTGACATGGCATGATTCAATAGTTTCTTATCATTTTTCTTTATTTTTAAACATTAATTGAAAAAAACAAATGAGAAAGAAATCCATTTTGGTCCATTATATTGGCCACATTCCAAAAAATGTACGTAATATTGACAATCTGTTAAGTTGGCCAATTCATTAAACATGGTCCAAAAAAGTTTCATTGGGGCATTTTTCCGACGTGACGTTATTCTATATTTTCTTATCATTTTTATTTAATTTTAAACATTAAATTGATGACAAAATCCTATTTGCCATTCATTCTTTTTCCTTTAATAAAATCAATATTTTATTAAATGAAAAATTAAAAAACCAGTGATAAATATAAAAATATAAAGTAGATCTTAAAAAATAAAATAAATATAAATAAATTTATAATTTTTTATTATTAATAAGATTCTAATTAATAAAAAATTAACAAAATTAGAAATAAATATAAAAATATAAATGAATTTTAAAAAATTATTAAAAGTATAGACATTTATAAAAATAAATCTGATTTTATTTATATAAATTTTATATATGTTTTATAATTTTTTGTAATTTATTTTATGATTTTATATTTATATCTAATTGTATTAGCTAACTCTTTTTATTAATAATTATTTTCTAGTATAGACTTCTATAACTATTTTATAATTTCTTAATTTATTTTATATTTTTATATTTATCTCAGATTTTTATTAATTTTTTATCGATTCAAATTTTATTAATTATATTAAAGAAAAAATAAAAGAAAAATAGAAAAGAAAATGGAGGATATTAAAGGCAAAACATATTTGTAATCACACTATGCTGATGCCTTTTTTTTTTTTTAAATCTGAACTTACACTAAATATTTGACTTAACGTAAAACATTTAGGATTAAAGGAGAGTGCAAAATCTTTTGATTCAACGAGGAATGTTCTTAAGCAGTAGTGAGGAGTTTGGGTTGTTACTGGAGTTCAAATTTGGGTTCTTTTCTTACTTTTTCTTTTCCTGTTGTAGGATACTAATCCGGAGAACGAAGTGAGACGCATGATCGTACAAGAAGAATCAGCTATTTAAGATATCTTAATAAAATATATAATACTTTCTAAGTATAATGGATGCTTTTGTAAATATTTGACATTGATTGATTTTAAATTTCAATTTGTCATGATTAAGTGAAGATTTCTATTTTGTTAGAATTTTTTTTTATGACACTATGTATGTTTTGTTTAGTCGAAGTTAGTTGGCATGTGTATGTTGGGATATAATGATTTGAGATGAAATTTATTAATAGCAAACGAGATTCCATAAATTGCAAAAAAAAAAAGTGGGTTTTTAGTGGCGCTTCCGATTTAATAAACGCCACCCGAATATTGTTATTGGTGGCGTTTTCAAGTAATAAGCGTCACCCAAATATTGTTATTGGTGGCGCTTCCAAGGTATAAGCGCCACCCGATTTCTGTTATTGGTGGTGCTTTCAAGTAATAGGCGCCACTCGCTTCACTTATTAGTGGCGCTTCGAAACCACCACCCGCATAAAAATATTTTAAGTGGCGCTCGGATTGAGCGCCCATAAGTGCCACCAATTGACATATTTCCACTAGTGCAAAAATAAAAAATTGAATTCCTTATTTTACTACTTTTGCATTCCAAATGTGGTGCTATAACTTTATTATGAGGGATAAATGCAAACAGTACTCATGTATTTCATTGAGAGAATAGATATTTCTTAATTTACTCCTTAATGTTCCATATTTCCTTAGTGGAACAATAATCAAGAAATTAATAGTTTCAACAAATACTTAGAAGGAACCCTTTTGTATTATAGATATCATACTTAATACCCTAAATATTACCCGTAAATAGTGCCACAAGCACATAGACTTCACATTGGCAAATAAGTTAAAATAAACAAAAAGTCAATTTAGTTCAAAACAAAAAAAATTACACATAACACTTATGTCGTAACATAAATAAATTATGAGAAAATTAACCAAATGGTGACACATTACTAGGAACCTGGTACAATATTAATCTCATCGAAGGATAGAAAATTAACTGCAGCGATGTCAATGATCAAACAATCATAATAAGTTATGTCAGACAAAATAGTCGATTAGAGGCGGTTCAAAACAGCCTTTAGAGGCGGTTCTGAACCGCCTCTAATACGACCGACGCTTAAAGTAAAAAAATCGGGCGACGGTTCAAACCGCTGCTTAAAATAGGTGCCGGGTGGCGGTTCTTAGTTCGAACTGCCACCAAAACTATTGAAAATCGATTGAAATCGACGCCAAAAACAGAACGGGGTGGCGGTTCGTATCTTAGAGCCGCCGCCTAAAATCGAAACCGGGCGGCGGTTCTTATTCAAAACCGCTACTTATAACCAAGAAGCGTCACCAATAATACGAGGACCGGGCGGCGCTTCCTATTTCGAAGCGTCACTTAAAGTACAAGGTTTTGGCGGCGGTTCTTGTTAGAACCGCCACTTTTTTTTTTCCTCCCTGCACCAAAATTTCACAAAATCTGAAATTCCAAAATTTCTTATAATTCCTACAAATCATATTTTTCATAGCAAATACACAAACCAAACAAACCAAAATATTCATAACAAACACAAATTATCTAAACAAACAAAAAATGTCATAAATATCGAACAAAAATCATTCAAATATATCATCTCACATCATAACAATTCAATGTCATCAATATACTTAACAAATGCTTACAATTAAGAATTTAGAAGAACGTCAATAAAGTATCTTGCAAACACATTTCGAATCTCATCGAACTCCAACGGTGAGTAAGGATCTTGATTCGATATCCAAACCTTCAATTAAAAACATGAAACAAAATATTAGATTTATTAATACTAACGAATTATGATTTATAACTTCTCAATATATAAACATTAAAGATAATAATACATAAATCAACTTACCATTCCAATGTTGTTTCGACTATTGGGAAAATTGTTGACAATGTCGTACATGTACCTCATCACATAAAAACCAAACTCGGTAGGTCCCGGTTGCTTGCGACTCTTGAAAAAAAAGGTAAATAATAAAGATTAGTTATATTAATACATAAAACATCTAAAATTAATAAATATATATATATATATATATATATATATATATATATATATATATATATATGTATGTATGTGTGTGGTGTGTGTGTGTGTGTGTGTGTGTGTATTACCTTCACCCTAGAAAATTTATGCCTTTACCATTCCCTTTATTGATGATGCAATCCTAAAAGCCTTACATTTCAAATTATGATATTTGAGTCTTTTCAACAAACACAAGTAAAAAGAATTAAATAACAAAGAAAACTCATCAACTAGAACAATGGCACAAACCCCATCAGCTACCAGATATATACATGGATGCAAGATAGCATACCATTGGCAAAGATTGGCCTGTGGATGTCTTTTACATTTCCAAGAATGGGCAGAACTCTTGTAAGTACACCTTTGAACCGTGGAGTGAACTGAAGAGCTTCAGATATAACAAAAAGTTACATCAATAAACCAAATTTCATAAACAGAAGTCAAATATAGAAGCCAAACCATTAGAGCTACCATTGACTGTACAGAAGTAAAAGAACACATTATTGGCATATTTTCACTCAAGAAAATAATAGAATATTAGTACTGGTGAATATAAATAGCACAAAAATCAGAAGACAACTAAAATTAGGATGGTAAGCTTGTTTTCAATTCAAGGTTCCTCAAATAGTATTTCAGCATGCTCATTAATAAAATAAAAGACTTTCAATGAAATGTACAAAAACACATGCAACTTCAGAATGTGAAAAAAGTGCCCTAATTTACTATTTTACCATCGGCATATTCTCACAGCACAGCAAAAACATTTGCAGTATAACCTATAAACAAATGACAATACAAAAAAAAAAATAAATAATAATAAAAAAAAACTCCGGGCACCCGCAGCTTTGTGAAGACAACACAACACAGTAACATCAGATTAGTTTTTCTAATATGATTTATTCTTACTTTCAACATGCATCAACTCCAATCATAGGAATGAGCAGTAAATGAGTCTCGATACTCCTCCACTTAAAACATGATCATTTCTACCATAGTCCATTTTTCCACATGGTAAAATTAAAGAGAAAAAAATAAGTTGTATTAAGCTATGAAAGAAAAGTTAGCAAACCTTTTCGCAAAGTCAGGGCAACAACGGCGTCATTTTCAACCTGAAAACACATAGCATAATAAATGGATGAATTAGACTCAAGGAAATACAAAATAAGATCCGATATGAAGAGAAATCTTAAAGCAACAAGACAATATGATGGAACTACAGTAAAACCTCCATAGAGTAATAGCCTTGGGACTACTAAAAATTTGTCAATATAGTGAGATATTAAATAATTTAGATAATTATTAAGAACTTAGTCCTAAATGGGACCGACAAATTATGT
>BMAC01000357.1:410919-474222 GCA_014905375.1 Phtheirospermum japonicum | reverse complement strand
CTTCTCTGGAGATCTGTGTGTCATCGGGTAGGGTTTCAAGAAACGATATCTGTTTTGTTTCGGTCGAGAGCCCATTCCTGCAAATTAAAGCTCACAATTAGATATATAACTGTAAACAGAGAAATTAAGWGATAAAATGTGAAGCACTKTATATAAACAAATTAAAAAAAAATGCATGGTGCTATCTGAATGACAGCTTGCTAAAATCGAGATCAAAAGATGAAACTAGCTTATTAATTATCTTAATTAATATATTACCAATATCTAGCTTATTTTAAATAATTAATTGCTAATTCCAATCTTCTCTTCTTTTTTTTAGATTTGCATTTAATTGGCAATTTGATAAAAAAAAAAAAGAATTACAAGATATGTTTATTGAATTCAGTTTAATTTGTCATAGACAAAAATCCACATTGTCTTCATAATAAAGATTATGCAATTTAAACAATTCACCGGTTAATCTCACCTGTGCTGGAAAATATGTGCTACAAATGCAAGATTAAGATTTGGAGAGCCTTCGAYGATATCTTTAGGTGTTAGGTATCTCTTGCAACCCATCCTATCAGAATGCTCGAGAACCAGTTTCGCTCCTTCTAGAGGATCTTTTACTTTGAGTGTAGATGGATTAATGTGTTCTGGAGCAAGAACATTCAAGAGTTGAGCATAAGCCTCTGCATCCTGAATATTGAAAGCATAGATATAACAGATGGTTACATTTCTACAAGCATAATTTACCAAATATTTCCATGAAGACTTCTTGCGTTTACAAAATTTATTATTTCAATCAGATGAAAATGTATGTAAATGGTGCTTAAAATAATAATCCTAAATCTAAATCAAGAAAAAAAAAGTGTTATTAAAAAAGAAGAAGAAGAAGATCTAAATTTACCCAATGGCTATTATTGAGATGCAAGTTTTCTGATTGAGCAAAAAGAATCAAATTACAATGGAAACGACCATTATATAGTAACACGAAAAAATCATTGCGTTTGAATGCCACAACTAAAACTCATTTACCTTAACATCAGACGAGAAGTTTGTAACTGTTTTCATATATCCTCCCTTCCTCAACTAAAAACTCATCCATCGCAATAAGATCTTTTCTGGTGCTAGACTCATAAGCTCCTCCACACCCTGATGTTTAAATCAACACGATGAATAAATAAATAAATAAATATCAGGCGAGTCTTTTTTCACACAAAACAGGACACAAGCTAAAAAATGAAGACAACTTGAATTTGCTAAAGCTAGTTCATTCCTACCCTTCTAAGCGGCAATTCATCGAATACCTGGAGGTCTACACGAAGAGGTTCGAGATAAGGCTCATTTTGAACCGCAGTGCCCCTAATATCACATCACCTTAAATCGATTTATACAGGAAATCAATTTCAAATTACACAGACAACAATATTTCCATCATATATGCGCATAAAACACATCACTCAAGGCTTACGAGCGGGAGGCGGAGAACTCCTGGTGYTGCTGCTGCTAGGACTTCTTCCTTTGATTGGCCTTCTAGGACTACGGCCACGTGATCCCCTGCGTGGGCTACGTGATGAAGAAGAAGATCTACCACGTCTAGCAGGTGGCCCACTACCTCTCCTTGGAGAAGGAGACCCTGATGGAGAACGAGCACGTCTTGGAGAAGAGCGGCTGCGTCGGCGACCAATAGGAGACCTTCTTGGAGGATTCGAGCACATCGTCTCGGTGGAAAAGGAGAACGCCGCCGAACAAGACTACCACGCTTCCTTCTTGGAGATTCCCTTGGAGGTGACCGGAAACGTCTCGGAGGCGAAGAGGGTGAACGGCCTCTGGCAGGGGACGCAGGCAGAGCTTAACCTAAGTTTTGAGTGGATAATTCTAGAATTGATAGATGATTTTATTTTATTTTTTACTTATTCTCACTCTATTTACAGTTTTGAGTGGGTTTTAGGATTATTTAGGGGAGATGAGGAGAATGGGATCCGATTACTGGGTGGTGGCGAGTGGTTGTCTTGGGGTGGTCTTTGAGAATTTGAGATTTGGGGGGAAGATTGAGAATACCGTAACTAAAGAAGTTTTTCTCTGCGGCGCCGGTGAGGTGATGGTGCGCACGACGACTGGGTGTGGGAATTGGTGACGCTTCTCCCAATAAGCGCAGCCTGAAGCTAGAATTTGAGGCGCTCTATAAGTGGCGGTTACTTCAAGAACCGCCACCGGTGTGTTATTGGTGACGCTTCCCTCTTGGACCGCTGCCCGATTGTTTTTTTAAGTGGCGGTTTCAAAAGCAACCGCGGCTTATAATATTGTTGGTGGCGGTTGGAATTCAATAACCGCCACCCGAACTCAATTTTTTTAAAATTTTTTTTTCATAAGTGACTGTTCTTTGCTATCAAGCGCTACCTTTGCACCTTTTGCAGCGGTTTCTCGTTGAACCGTCACTTATGCACCGCCTCTAATCGACTTTTTTCCACTAGAACACTCATAATAAGTTATGTCAGACAAAGTACATCGAAAGACCGATCAATACCTACATGAAAAAAAAGAAGAAAAAAATGTAATTATCACATGTTTATCATCACAGGTGCTTTGTTATTCGGCCATGCTATGTCATACCGAAGGGTCGATCATGACTCACATAAACAACTTCACACCATCATCTATGTAAGATCAATGAAGTTTCTCTCCACAACAAAGGTTGCGAAGGCTACATGCTGTTTCGATGAACCAAAATGAAAATTACTAGACCAATTGAGCAAGAACAAATCATTGTTACTCAACTGAACAACGTTAAACGTCATCCCCTATAAAATACATATGAATTGAGTCCAACTTTATTTCGATTTAAAACTTAAATAACTGAAATGTGCTTGAATTAAATTTCAAACAAGCTCAAATCCAAAACAATTAACTTAATTTGAATTTAGGACCCAATAATAAATTATGCCAGAAAAATTCATCCGTTATGTAGAATAAATCTACGACAACAACGAGCCTAATAAAATAAGTTCAATATAACCTTAATTGGATTTGAAACTAAAACCATAGGACTCAACTTCATAGTTTTTATCGAATATCAATCATATTTGTATAGATTAATTATCGAATAATTCAATAATAACTCAATCTTTATGGGTCGAATTAATTCCACTCTTTGTTAACCCAATACTATATTTCAAGTTCATAATCCGAAATTCCTTATATAAATTTGAGTCAAAAAATCAAACCCAAAATTCAAACCTTATAAGGATTTCAAAATAAACAAAAGTTAGGGGGGTGTATTCATTTAGAATTTATAAAGACATTTTAAGATTAATTTGACTATAAGATTTGTTTGGATTTTCTTTTATTTTTAATGATTTTACATATTTGTTGGGAGTTTATAAAAGTTTTGTGAAATCTCATGTTTAAAGATGGGATTTGGTGGTGTGATTTGGTATATATAAATTAACTTAGAAGTTTAGGAAAATACAGTCAAATTACAAATTCAAAAAGTATTTGACTTATTAAATACCTCATAACAATTTAAGAGTTCAAAATATCTCAAATAAATACCTTGAGACTTTTATGGACCTTTTTTAATTGATTAGAAATCTCAATTAAATATCTCAAGACTTTTATAAGTTTTAAAAAGTCTTAATTAATTATATCAAGATTTTAGAAATTTTAAAAATTCTTTAAAAGTTTTAAATGAATACACCCTCTTAATCTCAGCTTCTAACTTTAATTTGGATTAAATGAAATTGGATTCAATAAATATTCAACTTGAGCCCGTAAAATGAAACTATATATGAACATGTGTCTAAATTTACTGTATTTGAACTTAAAGTCAATTAAATCAAATTAGACTTAATTAGACTTTAAAATGCAACTTTATTTAGATTTGAATCTCGTGTAACCAAATTGGGCTCAAGTCTAGCTAAAATGTGAATTAAATTCACAACATATAAACCGAGTTTAATATTTAACTTATAAGTTAAAAATCAATTTATAAATGTGAGCTAAAATATTCAACAATACCACTTTCTACAACAGAGATTACGAAGGTAACATGTTGTTTCGATTGGTTAAATTGAAAATTACCAAATTATCCGAATAAAAATATTTAATATTTACTTAATTTATTTATTTTTCAATAAAATGCATCTTCAGTCGATGTCTAGAAACCAAATTAGACATTAATCTTATTAACTTAATTTAGAATAAAGTTTATTCTAAATTTAATACGTCTTAATAAGACATTGAGAACCACAGCAAGAAAAGAATGCTCACAATTTGTTCTACTGATAATACAAGGAAGGCCAAAGCAATCATTTATATATAGCAATTCTTGGCCATTCAACCATTGTCCATAATATGGCCAAGGAATTAATATATAGAATCAGCCCCTACAACTTGAAAAAACAGAAACCCCTTCTTCTCCAAAATCGGCCCTTAAGATATAAGAAAATATTTCAATCTGAAACTAATCAATCAGGCCCAATAACCTGATGGCCGTTTGCTCTTCCTTTGCCGGCGGTCATCCATGGTGCTACGGCAGGTGGTTTAAAGCAAGTAGGGTTCAGGATTTCTCTCTTTTCTATTTGGCCCCAAGTTTTTTTTTTTTTTTTTTTAAATTTATATTAAAATCGGGCTGTTTTGGGTAAAAGACTAAATCCATCTTTGTAAAATTCTTGTAAATATCTCAACAAGCATACACAATCCGTATTAACAGCAGCAATAATTGGAATTAAACAAAGTTGGGAGGAACCATAAAATTCCACAAGTTTCCAGACGCATAATTTGACATGTAATTCCCAAGCCAGACGATTAGCAAAATTTCAAAGAAATAGATATAAAACCCAAACAATTCCAAGTATGATTCATAAACACCGACGATTAAACAATGATTCATCAAACTCATATGACATATCCTAAAATATGCGCATTAATTTTACGATATAAACATCACGTTATAATTATCAAAAATTTGTATTAGCAAAATACCTGCATCCGTAATCGTATGCAGAAATCAACTCTCGTGACACAGGACTCCTAATCCAAAAGCAAGCAAGAACACGAACTCTCGTAACACGGGACTCCTAATCCAAAAGCAAGCAAGAACACGAATATATTCGAGTTGGTTTTATAATCTTCCTTATATAGTTATCAATTAAGGTTTCTCATAATCACCTAGATCGATTCTGTCAAATTCCAGCAATCATATGATTCTTACATTGACTAGATCACTTAATTAACTCCAACAACAACAATAATATAATATATAATTAAAATATATTTCCAACTTTATTTAAAAATTAATAAATTTTCAACAAGATATAGATGGAAATATTGTTGATTTTATCGTGTTTGTGGGGAGTTGTTGATTTGTTGGATGAGTATATTGATATACTGCAAAAGTAGAATTTTGTAATGAGAGTTTTATTCATGCAAGTACTAATTTGACTATTAGGGCAAAACAGTGGGAATATGATTTCAATGACTTGTGTGGGAATTTGAGAAAAGAAAAGGATCAAAAGGCCAAACTCTAGCTTTAAATCTTTCAATGAGTTTGTTGGGTATGCTCGACGTTCGGTACCCGCGGATATTCACGAAATAGAAGTGTATTTATTTTTGTCGACTTTGTTTTACAGGCCCAGACAGCAATAGCCCAGCCTTGAGCCCGCAGCAGCAACTCCTTCGTAATGCAGCACACTCAGCACACTCCAGTCCGGTCCAGCAGCTGCCCAGCGGCCTGGCCCGAACAAGATGCAGCGGCCCTGAAATACGGAAACAACAATCAGGAGAAAAAAACGAACAACAAGACGTAAAGCACCAAACAACAACAAAAAAAATAACCGATAAAACAACAAGGAACGAGAAACTCCCTTCTCTTAGTTGACGGAACAGGGGCGAACCGTACACAACAAAAAAAAACAGTTTTCCGAGGTTTTTTTCCCTCGATTTTGAAGTAAAATCCCTCGATTTTGGGCAAAACCGAGGGAAAAATCGAGAAAAATATTCCCTCGAAAAACCCTCCTTGGTAAATTTTTCCGAGGGGCAATTTCCCTCGGAAAATTTAACCGAGGGAAAAACCGAGGGTCTCAACCCTCAGAGAAATCCCCTGTACAACCCTCGGGAAAATTGAGGGGAACATTCCCTCGAAAAATCGAGTGCCATTTATTCCCTCGGTTTTCTGAGGGAGTAAGTTCCCTCAGAAAACCGAGGGCAAACTATTCCCTTGGTTTTTTTATTTTCCGAGGGATTTCCGAGGTAATTTCCCCTAGGTTATTTATTTATTTTTTTAAATAATTTTTAAATTTCGATTTTGATTTTAATTCCTGTTCAATTATTAAAATTCCCCAAAGATTTGAAAAAAATCATTAATGAAAAGACAAATAATAAATCAATTATTATAAAAATATTTAAAATTTTAGAATTATTACATGCGTACGACACAATAACAAAATTTATATAAAAATTAAACTGTCTTATGTATTGGGAGGGGTGTACTGCTGGAAACGAGCATACAGGTCAATCATCCGGGCATTTATATGCTCCTGAAATTCCTCCTGCTGTCAGCGCTGCTCCTCACGCTCCACCTCACGTCGTCGCTCAGATGCCTCCTGCTGCCGGCGCTGCTCCTCCAGCTGCTCCACACGTCGTCTCTCAAACTCGGCGTATTGCTGCTGGATCGCCTCAAGCTCCACCTTCTGCGCCTCCTGAGCTCGTCTGGTGACCTCCAACTCTTCCCTCTGAGCCTGGAGCTACGCCTCGAGCTCTCTGACGTGGGTCCTATCAGCCTGGGAGGAGGTGGAAGAAGAGCGGCCTGTGAAAAAACCCTTCGCAGCAGCCACCACCTTCCCATACAAGTCGATGCCGTAATGCCGTCCCTTGCTCGAACCGACGATGTCGAAGAAAACCCGGTTAGGGTCAACCTCGCTACTCGCATCCTGGGAAGACGCACATTCCTTTTCATTCTCCAGCTGTCGCTCGTACTCCTCCTTAAATACAACTCGTTATTAAAATTTTACATTAAAACCAAAGAATAAGTTAAAAATAAGAAAGAGACTCACATTAATATTACTAGATCTCGTATCGATCCATGCGTCGTCTTTCTTTTGGTGCGTAGGTACAAAAAGATCGTACACCTTAGCCGGTTTGAAACCGAGGGGAAACAACATCCCTCGGTTTTAATTCAATTCTTTTTAAAAAAAATTGAAAAAAATTGAAAACGCGTACTAAACGATCGACGCCCGACCTTCGTGGTTCCACGACGCCGAGACGCACCCCTCGCCCCCTCGGCCAAACCACGATGCTTCGTCGCTTCGCATTTCCAACCGAAGGAGTTGATCGATCGATCGTATCTTGTTGTTGGTCGAATCCCACAACCCGTGTGGATACGCACGTGCTCGTTGATATTTTTCGATCAAAATTGGGTCAAAACCACCCCCACGTGCCTAATATGATAGGATTTATTTTATTTTTACGATTTTTCTATTTTTTTCTATTTTCTTATTTTTGAAATAATTGAAAATTCCGAGGGAATGGGTTTCCCTCGGTTTGAAACCGAGGGGAAACCGCATCCCTCGGTTTGAAACCGAGGGGAAACAACATCCCTCGGTTTTAATTCAATTTAAAAAAAAAAAAGAAACAAATAGAAAACTCGTAGTTATCGATCGACGCCTGACCCCCGTGGTTTCGGGACGCACTCCTCCTCGTCCCGATCATAAATTCTTGAGTTTGATGAAGATGGAAAAGGGTTTTTGGGAAAAGGAATGAATATAAGTAGACTCTAAAACAGGGTTGTAGCAACATAATCCATCTGAACATTACACTACAGTAATGGCGGGAAAATGAAAAGTTTTGCCGCTCATATTTACTTACGCATAATTTGCTTTCTCTCCATTTCTCAATCGCGCTCTCCATCTGCAGAAGAAAAAACCCAAAAAAATAATCATCAAATCCTAATAAAAGGGATTTAAATAGTTTAGGAGGAGAGATATCTAAATAAATAATATAATTAATTTAATAAAAATTGAAATGTATATAAGAGAACATAATTAAAAATAATTTTTTTTTCGCTGTCGTTGCTTTGTTTTTTTTTCCTTTTTAACTTTCATGTGTTTCTTTTTCCTTTTTTTAGTTATGATGAAGTTTGGAAATAACGAGAACTCAATTATTGTTAATTAGTTAATTTATGATAACAACCTAGGAAAAAATATTTTAATAGTTGAACCAACTTTCAATATCAATTACTTTCGTAAATTCTTCGATTTTTTTTTTCTATGTTTTACTAATTTTTCTATTTTTTCTAGTTTTTTTCTATTTTTCATTTAAAATCGTAAAAAATAGAAAATACGTACTAAACGATCGACGCCTGACTCTCGTGGTTCCACGACGCCGAAACACACCCCTCCCCACCCTGATCGTAAATTATTGGGTTTCGTTTTTATTTTTTACTAATTTTTCTATTTTTTTGAGTTTTTTTTTCATTTTTCATTTAAAATCGTAAAAAAATAGAAAACGCGTACTAAACGATCGACGCCCAACACTCGTGGTTCCACGATGCCGAGACGCACCCCTCCCCGCACCGGTCGTAAATTCTTGGGGTTTATTTTTATTTTTTACTAATTTTTCTATTTTTTCGAGTTTTTTTCCATTTTTTTCTATTTTTTTTATTTTATAAATAATTGAATAAACCGAGGGTTTATATTGCCTTCGGTTTGAAACCGAGGGAAGCCTGGGTCCCTCGGTTTCAAATCAAGGGAAAAGTAAACCCTCAGTTATTTTTAATTTAAAAAAAACCCGAGGGAATGGATTTCCCTCGATTTAAAACCAAGGGTTTCACCAGTCCCTCGGTTTGATTTCGATGGATAACACTCCCCTTGTTTTTTGTAATTCTTTTTTTTAAAAAAATAATAAAATTTCGAGGGAAATACTTACCCCTCGGTTTTCCGAGGACTATTTTTCCTCGGAAAAAATTACCCTCGAAAATCCTTCGGTGATTATGGCGGAAAATATTGGCGCCGTATTTCCGATGGGAAAATATTTCCCTCGAAAAAAATAGAGGGATATTATACTCCCTCGGTTTGTCCCTCGTAAATTTCGAGGGGAATCTTTTCCCTTGAAAAACTGTTGATATGAACCCTAATTATAAACTAAACTCTAAATATTCATGTGATTATCCTTAAATAACACCCTAATTATATAATTATCCCTAAACTCAACCATAATCATATATTTATTCTGAAATTAAACCCTAATTATTTAATTATCCCTAAATTAAACTCTAATTATATAATTATCCCTAAATTAAACCTCAATTGAAGAATAATTATGTAATTAACCCCTAATTTAATAAATATAAAAATAAAAGTGAAAAACTAACAAAAATAAACTAGACTTACCTTGTGTGAATCCGGCGGCGCTCGATGGCAGGCGGTGGTGGAGGTTGGGCTGAGGTTGGAGACCGGAGGTGGTGGGTGGTGGAGGCTGAAGCAGGCACTGCATTGGTGGTGGCGGGTGCGGCGGCGGCGGTGATTGGAGTAGTGGGTGGAGGTGGTGGTGGCAAAGCGGTGGGGGAGGACAACGGTGGGTGCGGCGGCGACTTCTCTTCTATTTCTCTCTTTCTATTTTTTTACTTTTGCTGCGTAAAACCAGAGTGAGACAGCGGGGGTGAGCCCACTGCTATTTAAAGCTTGAGACTGAGGGCATCGTGCCCCTCGGAAATCCGTCGGAGAAATCGAGGGGAATAAGTTCCCCTTAGTTTTTCGATATTTTTTTTTTAAACCAAGGGGATGAAATTCCCCTCGGGATTTCCGAGGGGATTTCACTTCCCTTCGTTAAGTTCTGAGGGGAATAGGTTCCCCTCTATTTTTTAAAACTAAAAAATATAGAAAATGCGTATATATCGATCAACACTCGATTCTCGTAGTTCTATAACTTCAAGATGCACCCCGTGCCACCTTCACAAAAATACGACTCTTCGTTGCTTTGTGTTTCCAACCTAACAAGTTATCGATCGATCGTATCTTGGTTGTTGGTCGAATTACATGACACCTGTAAATACGCACATGCTCGGTGATATTTTTCTATCGAAACCGGGTCAAAAACATCCCACATGCGTAAATTTTTCAGAGGGAAAATTGTTCCCCTCGGTTTCTTTAAATTAAAAAAAATAAAAAATAGAAAAAAAGATAGAAAATGTGTATTTACCAATCAACACCCGATCTCGTGGTTCTATGATATCTAGACGCACACTGTGCCACCTTTACAAAATCAAGACGCTTCTTCTCTTCGCGTTTCCAACTGAACAAGTTGATCGATCGATCGTATCATTGTCGTTGGTCGAATTACACGACACATGTAAATACACCGATTCTCGGTGATATTCTTCTAGCGAGACCGGATCAAAATCACCCTCCGTGCGTAAAATGATAGGATTTGTTTTATTTTTACGCCTTTTCTAAGTTTCTCGATTTTTTTAAATCGAAAAAAATAGAAAATGCGTATTTACCGATCAACACCCGACTCTCGTGGTTCTATGACTTCGAGACACACCCCGTGGCACCTTCACAAAATCACGATACTTCGTGCTTTGCGTTTCCAACCTAACAAGTTGATTGATCAATTGTATCTTAGTTGTTGGTCGAATTACACGGCACGTGTAAATACACACATGCTTGGTGATATTTTTCTATCGAAATCGGGTCAAAAATACCCCACGTGCGTGAAATGATAACATTTGTTTTATTTTTACGCTTTTTCTGTTTTTTTCCAATTTTTTTTATTTTTTAATTCAAAAGGACCGAGAGGGATCTATTTCCCTTTGGTAATTTGCGAGGGGAAAGGGTGAATTTCTTCGGTAATGATACCCTCAAAAAGCATTCAGTAGTTTTGGTGGTAAATATTGGAGCCATACGTTCGAGGGATTTACCAAAGGGAGTAGTACCAAAGGTAAAATCCCTCGGTAATACCTTCGGTAAGGTCCTCGGAAATTCCGAGGGCAATATTTCCCTAGGTATTCCCCTCGATAAAATACTGTTTTTTTTGTAGTGATAAGTTTAACTTATATTCACCAATAACTTTTTTAATATCACGAATAATGGTAGAGCATGAGAATCCCATACTGGAGGGATTAAAAGAAAGTTGGATGAACTTTTCATATAAATCATTATTGACAAAGTTAAAGGGAAGAGACCTAGAAGAAACAAATTTTGTCAATTCCTTTCTATGAGTAGCATCAGAATATGTATATAAAGAAGAGGAGTTCGTACTTACTTGTCCTCCTTATAGTTGCGTTTGAGTCTTATCGATACCAACTGTGTCGGGGTGTTTGTTGTTGATATAGTTGCGCATATTCTCATATCCTCCTCATTTTAGGAATTGATAAGATGTTTTACAATAGTTTCAATTAACACGGCACCTCTTTCTTCTTTTATTGCCATCTTCAGAAGGCGGCTCATCTGTGGGTAGCGGGATCTCAACTTTTTCAAAATATTTTGTGAAAATGTTGGATCTTAACGCCCCCTTTGCTTGAAAATGAGGTTCTCGAGTAGGACATTTATTCACCGGAAAGGCGGCGGAGGATCGATAAGCTTGATCAATATTACCATCACTCCGATCTCTATCAATGTCGATGTGGTTGGGATTGTAGTTACCAACTGAAGGAGTATTTCCTTGTGAGACGGGATGGACATTAGCGTCGTCATCAAGTGCTATGCTCTTCTCCTTATTGTCTCGACGAGAACGAGGCTTGCCCTTTTTTTATATAGATTAACACAAAAAATAAGAAAGAGTAGTAATTGTTTGGAATTATAACACTAAATTTAAAACTTTAAGTTTAGGAAGGCTTGATAATTAAATGAGTTTAGTAAATCACTAAATTTGCAAAGAAGAGCAATGTAGAATAAAGAGATTGTAGAAGAGAAATGAGTTGGAAAAAGGGATATTTATAGGTGTGAAAAAAAAAGAAGCAAAAAATAGGTGGCAGAACAGTCGGTTTTGGACCAAATCAGCCGATTTCAGTTCGAACTGCCGGTTTGAGCAACGGTCGCTTCATTTGGACCGTTGCTGATCAACGATCACTTGATCATGACCATTGATTTCAAACGAAAATTTCACCACCCCCAACATATAGAAGTCAATGGTTGAACCACCGGTTCATCAACGGTATTTTTTTTAAATTTCATACAGGAGGTTCAAACCGCTAGTTTTCGGTTGGAAAAAACCATAAACCAGTACTAGAATGCCTTAATGGTGGTTTCGGTTCGAACCGTGGCCAATGATTAACCAAACCATTGACCATCGGTGGCTTGGCCAGTTGGTGCAAATCGGTGAACATCTCTACTGAGTGTAGTTAAAGCTTTGAGAGAGTTAAAACTATGAGTGCTAGAACATGAAGCTTAAATGTTATCAGTAGAATCAAACACTCCATCTGGAAGTGCTTCTCAAATTGTTTGCCTACTAGTTTAGGTTAGTTGAGAAAGGGTGCTTGATTGACACTATTTGCAAGCTTGTGGAGATGCAGTAGAAACACTTGAACATCTCTTGTTTTAGTGTCTTACAACCAAAGTTGTGTGGAAACTTTTTCCTCTTGAGCGATTCGGGATTCAAAAGAAAGACTTTTGTTTTGTTGATTGGTGGAGTAAGATCTGCAGCATTGACAGATAGGGATGTGCTGGAGCTAGGATCTAACTGACCGCTTACTTGCTTTGGTGGTTATGGAAAGCTAGAAGTTTGTGGGTCTTTCAAACGTATGATTATGGAATCTGTTAAGGAATTCTTGGGCTCTGCTAAGCCATCTCCTTGAGTGTTAGTTTTGTTCTTGGGATTTGACAGTAGGGACTGTGTTACTCTTGTGCTTGTCTGCTCCCCTCATTTTTCATAGCTTAAGCTTTCAATTGCTAATTTCTAGAAATTGTGAGATCCAGTGGAAACCCCTCGTTGGATTGGCTGTTGATTTTGTTTCTCGTAAGCTTTGTTTGGTAAATTTTTTATTTTCGGTCCATTATATTTGTCATATTTTTTAAAAGATACGTAATATTTGTCATTATCAAACATTTGCTAAGTCGATCAGTTCACTAAACAAAGTCCAAAAAAAGCTCAATCGAGTTTTTTTTTGGTTCGTGACGTGATTTAATACTTTTTATCATTTTTGTTAATTGTAAATATTAAATTTAAGAAAAAAAAATATAATGTTGTTATGAATAGCCTTTTGTCTCTTGGTTTTTGCAAGTTATATCATCAAATATAATAATTTACTTCAGAATAAGAATCGATCGAATAAGCATATCTTCACTCACAAATTGTCAACCCAAACATGTGAATTCGGACACAACACAAGTTGTCATCTCTAACTTGAAAAATAAGTAAAAAGAAAAAATCAAGTAAATATTATTTATGTAATTACGAATTGTTATCTTACACACGGACACATTCTCGTGATATACTAAAAAGATCATATATTGATCGCAAATGCTTCATATATAAATTTAAGCCTTTTATGGACATTATCTACTTGAGAACTGCTCAAGCATATTTTGGGTATTAAATTACACATAATTGGGTTTAGGTTTTGCTATTTGATAATTTAAAGGATGTGATAATTTTCCTATTCGAAGTCATTTAAAAATCAAGATTTAAAACTGTGGTCAACGCATGGATGACATCAAATGCTAAACAATTACACATGGATCCGAACCAGTACACTACGCACGTCTTAAAATGTGTTTATATAAACAGATATGGAAAAATAAAAAGAGAGAGGGAATTTGCAAGTGCCCATAATTAGGGGCTTTAACTACTGATAACATTCGGCGTATTGGGATCTACAAATCCAGGTTTATCAATTCCAAGTGTATCTCCTCCAAGTCTCAATTGATAATCCAGTATATTAATTAATTAAATCTTGCATATAAGAACAGCTTAGGCCGCAGTTAGTAATGAGCTAAGATCTGGACCGTCGTCTTCTTTAGCTTGAGTCTGGTAGTTGTACGGCCAGAAGTGTACGGCTGCAGAAAGATGTCCGTGTAGTCACCACCACAAGATGTTTGCCCCCTCATTAAATTATTCCTATTTAAATAAATAAAATCACAGACTAAAAGTAGCTGGCTTTCCAGCCTGGATTACATAATACTGATACCTATAGTAGGTCCCGCCCAACACTAATACTACTTGAAGGTGATTGCCATATATACCCCTCAAGAGCTCTCGAGTATATATTGGGGATTTGTTTTTTTGTCTAAACGTTTATAAATAATATCCATTTCGTATTGTCTGCATTATTATAATCATAAAAGAGAATAATCTTAGACTACAGAGTATTGGATTTTGATTTGCATGAGTAAGGTTTTGAAGGCTTGTTGACTAATTATGTTTAACCATTTGAAACAAATAAATTAATTGCTGTGATATGTGCATTGTTTATATAATACACCCATTGCATTAAGATGTACTTGTAAATATTTTACACAAAATATAGTATTAGTTATTGTTGAAATGATATATATATATATATATATATATATTTTTTTTTTCTATTTTAACCTTTCATTAAATATCACGAAAATTAAATGTCATTTGATAGTCAATGTGTTGAACAGGAATAATCCAATCAATTAATAACTAATTGATGTCTTAGTAAGAAAATTGGACTACAATTTGAGAGATCAAATATGAGGGGAAAAAAAGAAGAGCAATTACAAGGTAGAATTATAAATGAATAACTGTAAATATTGAAACAAATTAGTCGAATTACATTAATCAAATTCTTTTTACCTTAAATCGTGAAATCAAATACTAATATTAGAATTTGTTCCAAAAAAGTAAAGGTTGACTAGTTCATGAAATTTAGTTTAATATTCCGATAATTTCAACAAATTTACAGGAAATATTATAATAACTTGTTAAAACAATTTACAACTACCAGATTTACATTTACCAAATTGAGTATATAGAAGGGTATAAATGTCATTTCCACCCACTCTCGTCCAATTTGCTTCTCCATCTCCTTATCTCATCATCTCTGCAATTACTCTCGTGAAATCATCACTAAAAATCCCCACACAATCCCCTCCCGGCCGCCGCCCCCGGCCCCCAACCACCACCATGGCTCCCAGTCTCCTCCTCCTATCCACCGCCATCACCACCCTCCTCATCCTCCTCATCCCGCCGCATTCCGCCGCGAACCACCACCGGCGCCCCCAGTTCCACGAGGCGCCCGCATTCCGCAACGGCAACTCCTGTCCGCCGCCGCACGACCCCTCCGCCGCCGTCCACATCGCCATGACGCTCGATTACTCCACCCCCTACCTCCGCGGCTCCGTCGCCGCCGTCCTCTCCGTCCTCCAGCACTCCACCTGTCCGGAGAACACCGCCTTCCACTTCCTCGCCGCCCCCTCCCACCACCCCATCCTCCGCCGGACCATTGCGCCGCCTTCCCCTACCTCCGCCACCGCCTCTACCCTTCGACCCCGCCACCGTCCGCGGCCTCATCTCCTCCTCCGTCCGCCGCGCCCTCGACCAGCCCCTCAACTACGCCCGCATCTACCTCGCCGACCTCCTCCCCGCCTCCGTCGGTCGCGTCATCTACCTCGACTCCGACCTCATCGTCGTCGACGACATCGCCGGACTCTGGAACATCAACCTTAACTCCCACGTCCTCGGAGCCCCCGAATACTGTCATGCAAACTTCAGCCACTACTTCACCGCCGAGTTCTGGTCAAATCCCATTTTCTCCGGCACGTTCGAAAATCGCAAACCCTGTTACTTCAACACCGGCGTAATGGTGATCGATCTTTGCAAATGGCGCAGCCAGGGTTTGACCCGAAAACTCGAGTACTGGATGAGGGTCCAAAAACGACACCGTATCTACGAATTAGGTTCATTGCCGCCATTTCTGCTGGTCTTCGCCGGAGATGTTGAGGCGGTGGAGCATAAATGGAACCAGCACGGCCTCGGCGGCGATAATTTGGAGGGGCTTTGCAGAGATTTGCACCCTGGTCCAGTGAGCCTGCTGCACTGGAGTGGGAAAGGGAAGCCGTGGTTGAGGCTTGACGCTAAGAGGGCTTGTACGTTGGATACAATGTGGGCCCCTTATGACCTGTTCAGGCACGAGTCTCTGTTTTCCGATAGCTGAGGGTGAGTGCAGAGGATCGCAGCCCCATACGGTGGTGAATAATTGAGGTGTGAGCTGGAGACAGTGGGAGTGAAGTGAAAAGGATGACCGAGGACAAAACTGGGAATTCATGGATTTAGTGGGTGTTAACGGTGGAATGCGTGTGAATTTGGACTATGTGTAGGTAATAAATGTGTAGAATTTTTTATTTTTATATATATAGAGATAAATGGTAATAATAATAAAACAACATGAGGTTTAGCCTAAATAAATTTTATAAAAAAATCATTCTCTTTCAAAATTACACAATCCTCAAAAAGTGTGGCAAACATTCGTCTCAATCTACTATATAACTATCTCTTGGGGTGCAATTTGTAATTTTGGATGGTAATTGAGTTTTTTTTTTAAAAATAGATTAAAGTTTAAGAGTAGTTTTTTGCATTTTATGTTGACGATTAGGAGGTGGTGCACCGGTGGCGCGAGGCGGCTCAGCCGTGGAGTAGTGGTGAGATTTTATTGTAGCTTTGTAGAATGAAGTCTAGTGTTTTGTGGATTAGATGTGTTTAATTAGATTCGTATGTTGCTATGAAAGGTTGTCTTGACGTTGATGTGGGTGGGGTACATAGATATGCAACACCATTTATATATGGTGGGAAGATGTTTTGTATATAGGCATATTATCACTTCTGACTTACTTTATTTGCGTTTTTGGTTTTAATAATGATAAAAAAGTTATTTATAAGTTTTGTTGATGCCTGTTATTTTGTCAACATTCTTTCCTCTTTTGTTTATGATTTTATAATCTCACGTGAATTTTGTAAGTATCTCGAATTTCTGTTTTCTTGTTTTTCTTATTTTGTTGAAGTTGTCGGTTGAGGTCATTTTTGGAATTGGACTTCAGATGATGTTTTTAAAATGTTCAAATAATGCATTGTCCATTGTTCTTGATCTTTTTTGGTTTATTGTGTCCTTGAATCGTTATGTCTTCCTCTATCGATCCATTATTATTGTTAACAAAGAATGTAATGACGACCAATGAATTGTTTAAAACCCAAGTTCTAAGGTCGAGGTTAGGGCTGCAAACGAGTCGAGCGGTTCACGAGCGCTCGCGAGCAGCTCGAGTCAAAACTCGACTCGAGCTCGGTCAAACTCGAGCTCGAGTCGAGTTCGAGAAGCTCGAGCTCAAAATCGAGTCGAGCTCGAGCACGTCACTAATAAGCTCGTGAGCTCGACGAGCTGCTCGATTATGTGTGAATTTACTAAAATACCCCTATTTAATAGTATTAATTACAAAAATACCGTAATTTTATTAGATTTAAAACTAAAAAAATCGAGCCGAGTTTGAGCTTTTGCCGAGACGAGCATTGTCAAGTCGATCTCGAGCCGAGCTCGAACATGCTCATTTCCTTGTCGAGTGGAGCTCGAACAGCAATTTTTCGAGCTCGTCGAGCTCGAGCACAGATAAAAAACAGTCAATCCTGGCTTGAAATCATGAATGCTCGACTCGACTCGATTCGTTTGCAGCCCTAGTCGAGGTTCAGGCCTAGGCCCGAGCCGATACGCGGATGTTTTTAGTCACTTGATGCTCCTTAGTGTACTCACTTAACTTATTAAGTGCATTTATACCTCCTCATTTTCTATGTAATATAAGACTTTTCATTATCTCATAATTAATACACAAGCCGTGTTTAAATTAATAACTTTAATTATTTAGTTTTCACTCATCGGAAACTAATTTTGAGAAAGTAAATATGATTATCTACGTGAAAAATTTTAAACGAATTAAATTTTTAGCCATTTTAAATCAATTTTCCTACATGAATCTCAAATAAGTTTATACAGGAAGGTTCGAAACTACATTGTGACCAAGCTAATTAAATTGAGCTATATTAAAATCGTAAATCAAAGGAGTATATCAAGTATCAACACCCAACGAGTTTAAGCTATTATCGATCACATCCAAAAAAATTTTATGAGAATATTTAGAAGATCGCCGTACAAGCTTAGATTCTCGTAACGTGATTATATTCTAAAGGATCCACACCAAAGCGTTTTTTAGCCGTTATAACATTCGAATTTATTCGAAGAACGAATCAGTAAAGACCGTTTTCTTCAATGATATTTGGATGAGACTTAGAAGTGTTGTCGAAAATTTGGAGTTCAACAATTCATCTTTCAAGTTTGTTAAATAACTTTGTATTTTTTTGATATGACGTGGCAAAGTAGTTAGGAATTAGTTTTGTAACTAACTACAGTTAGGGTTAGCTCAAAGTTAGCTTAGGGTTAACAGCCTTTTTGTTATTCTGTTACATTGAAACCGTGGCATTTGTGAAGCTTGAATCTGGGCCTTAAATACCCAGTCTTTGTAATTAATCAATCAATCAAAAAATCACAATTAATTCTTCAGATCATTTGCAAATTTTTAGCATGGGATTAACAACCAAGCTTCTCTCTCGTCTTGTCCCTTTCCTTTTTTCGCTCCTGTCAAGCTCGTACAAGCTGTTAATGGCGGAATCAAGCTTCAACTTCTTCAAGCAATCTAGCCACGAAATCAATGAAATCAAATCCTATTCTTCATCCTCGATCCTTCGCCCTTTACGCATTCCGCTTCAATATTTTTCCCCTTTCTCTCCGAGCTTTGTCCATGGCGATAGTAACTCTACCAACCCTAAATACTCTCACGATTCGCCTAGATCGAAACAATTATTCATACTGACGTTCTCAGATTTTAGCTACTATTCGTGCGCACGGCTTTGATGAATATCTCATCGGAGATCAATCGAACATTCCGGCGGCTAGGGTTGGAGCAAACACCAATCCAGAATTTGAAATCTGGAATCGCCATGATCAATTCCTGATGAGCTGGCTTTTAAGCTCAATCTCTAAAAGCATGCTAGGTCATGTTAATCGCTGCAAACATGCCTTTGAAATGTAGAACACCTTTGAAAATCTCTTGAGGTCTCAGTCTAAAGCAAGAGCCATGAATCTGCGTTTTCAACTACAAACTCAAAAAAAAGGAGATAAGAGCATTGAGGAATTTGTGATGCGGATGGAGAATTTTGCAGATCAAATTCAAGCTGCGGGTCAAGACCTAAAAGATGATGACCTAATTCTGTATATCCTTGGTGGTTTAGGACCTGAATATGAAAGTGTAATTGTTAATCTCACAACCCGTGGTGATATGCTGACTCTCTCTGAAGTTCAATTCATCCTACAAACACATGAAATACGTCTCTCTCAGATGCAATCCTCCTCCCCTCATGCAGCTTCTCCCAATTCTGTTAATCCATTGGCAAATTTTGCTGCTCAAAGACCTGTTGGTGATTATCGTCCATCTAGAACTGGTTATGCTGGTAGAGGCCGAGGAAGAGGCCGTTTTGGTCGTGGAGGATCTAAAATTGTCTGTCAATTGTGTGGCAAAAACAATCACATAACCAGTAAGTGCTTCAAGCATTTTGATGTCAATTTCCAAAGGTTGGAATTCTCAGGTCCTACCAACAACTCAAACATGCAACAACCCTCAGCACAAGCCAGCTTTGCTTACTCTGGCTCTGTTTCTGGTTACACTTCAAGGCCTCCAAACACTAATCCTCTTCTCAACAACACAAACACCTACTCATATCCTTTTTCACCTGCTCCACACCACAACATGTACTCTTCTAATGGAACTTTCTATCAATCAACCTCAGCACCACCACATGGTCAGGATAGCTCAGAGTGGTTTTTAGACAGTGGAGCCACTCATCACATCACATCAAACCTTTGGAATCTAAATCTACATGCTCCATACAAGGGTAAGGCTCAATTAACTTTTGGCAATGGCATTTCTATACCTATCACTCACACTGGAACCACTAAAATACCAACTCTACAACCCTCATACTCTTGCTCTCTCAAAAATGTGCTAAATGTTCCTGACATTACTCACAATCTGTTAAGCATCTCAAAATTTCTTCAAGACAATCATGCCTTAATTGAGTTTCATGCTACTTATTGTCTTGTTAAGGATCTGAATTCACACAAGGTTCTTCTGAAGGGCAAGCTTAAAGATGGATTATATCAGCTTGATCTCTCACACCTTTCCAATACCAACTCATCACATCCAGTGGCTTTTCATACATCCATTTCCCAGACCAACAAATCTCAAAGTCATTGCACTCATCTACACTGCAGCAATAAAGAAACCCTCTGGCACAATAGATTAGGACACCCTTGTAATAACACCTTGAAAAAGGTCTTTCAACTCATTCATGTACCATGTTCTGTAAACAAAGTACCATTTTGTGAAGCATGCAAGCTAGGAAAGCAACACCAAATGCAATTTCCTTATGTAATTCATACCACTAATAAACCACTTGAAATTGTTCACTCTGATGTATGGGGCCCTACATCTATTTCAACCACTGATGGTTACAGATTTTATGTCTTGTTTGTGGATGACTTTACTAAGTTTACTTAGACTTATCCAATGTCTAAAAAATCTGAAGTTGACTCAATTTTCAAAAATTTCCTAATGATGGCAGAAAAACAGTTTAATTGTACTTTAAAAGCCTTGCAATGTGACATGGGAGGAGAATACAAAGCCCTCACTCAATTCTGCCATACCACAGGAATTCTACTCAGACACTCTTGTCCATACACTCACCCTCAAAATGGCTTGGTTGAAAGAAAACACCAACACATAACTGAAACTGGCCTTTCTCTATTGGCTCTTGCTAACATAACATCTAGATTTTGGTGGGATGCTTTTAACACAGCTGTATACCTCATAAACAGATTACCCACCCCAGTTTTACAAAACATCTCACCCTATCAAAAACTCCTTCTCAAAGCACTTGACTACACTTTTCTCAAAACTTTTGGCTGTGCTTGTTTTCCTTTCCTAAGACCCTATAACTCTTCAAAACTACAATCCAGAAGCTCTAAATGTTTTTTTCTAGGGTATAGCCAAATGCACAAGGGCTACAAATGTCTTCATCCATATGGCAGATTGTACATTTTCAGGACAGTGGACTTCAATGAACAAGACTTTCCTTATTCATCTCTTTTTCACTCTGAAACATCTTCCCCTTCCAATCACATCACATCTCATCTTCCTATTCTCCCCACACCTGGTCCTATCACTCAACCTATTAACCATACTTCATCTCCTTATATAACACCATCTTCATCAACCTCAACCAATCCATCTTCTGCACCACCTCAGCAGGCACCACCTCAGCAAATCATACCTGTCCAACCTCAAGCCCCACCTCAACACACTCCATGGTGACCAGATCTAAGAATGGTATTCACAAACCCAAAACTTTCCTCACACATCAATCACCTATCACAGAACCCTTAACAGTCAGTGAAGCATTATCTCATAAATTATGGAAGCAGCTATGAATGATGAATTCAAGGCTCTCATTAACAACAATACATGGATTCTGGTACCTTTTTCCCAAAATATGGATGTCATAGCAACAAATGGATCTTCAGAGTCAAAAAGAAGGCAGATGGTTCATTAGACAAATGCAAAGCTAGGTTAGTGGCCAGAGGTTTTTAACAAACAGCAGGTGTCAACTATTTTGACACCTTTAGTCCAGTCATCAAACCAAAACAGCCCTCAAGGAGATCTCTTTCTATCACCAAAGGTTGGCAGATTAAACAAGTAGATGTCAACAATGCATTCTTAAAGGGAGATCTCAAGGAGGAAATCTTCATGCAATAACCTGAGGGCTACATCAATCAAAACAGCCCTCACTCTGTCTGTAAGCTGGTCAAGTCCTTGTATAGACTTAAACAGGCACCCAAGGCCTGGTATGACAAACTTAAAAGCTTCCTCAACCAGTTGGGATTCAAGAACTCCATGTCAGATTCCTCTCTCTTATTTCTTAAACAACAAGGCAAATTACTTCTCATTCTCATTTATGTTGATGATATCCGCATAACTGGTGATGATCCTACAGAAATTCATCATATCATCGACGCTCTTGATCAAAAGTTCTCACCCAAACATCTTGGAGAGGTCAACTTCTTTTTAGGCATTAAAGCCACAAGATTCTAAGCAGGCATTTTTCTCAAACAGAGCAAGTACATCAGAGAGTTACTTCACAAGGCAGCCATGACCTACTACAAATCCAGTCCCACCCCTTATTGCACAAAACTCAAACTCTCCCTTCATGACATCAGAGGATTTGATCAGCCTACAATATATAGAAGCATTGTGGATGCCCTCCAATGCCTCACACTAACCAGGCCAGATATTTCATTCATTGTAACAAGCTCAGCCAATTTCTAGTGTCACCAACTCTTCATCATTGGAAAGCATGCAAAAGAGTACTCAGATATCTTTAAGGCACTTTAAACAATGGCATTCTATTCAAACCTGTCTCCAGAATGATTCTTCATGGATTTGCTGATGCAGATTTTGCCAGCTGTATAGATGACAGAAAAAACACCAGCGATTATTGCATTTTTCTAGGGTCAAATCCTACCACTTGGAGCTCAAAAAAGTAACACGTTGTTGCAAGGAGCAGTACTGAAGCAGAATATAGAGCCCTTGCTCTAGCCACAACTGAGCTTATCTGGATCAAAACCCTATTTGCAGAATTAGGGCTGCCAACTACTCAGTCTCCAGTTCTTTGGTGTGACAACATGGGGGCAATCACTTTAGCTTTCAATCCATCATTCCATGCATGTACCAGACATATAGAAATTGATGTCCATTTCCTGAGAGAGAAGGTTCAAAACAAGGTCCTAGATGTTCGGTATGTGACTACAGAATTTCAAACGGCTGACATATTCACAAAAGGACTGTCTGCAAATCGCATCCAATTCCTAAACCAACGGCTGTCTCTTCAAGCTTCACCGGGTTAACCTTGCATTGGCGCGTGTTAAATAACTTTGTATTTCTCTGATATGACGTGGAAAAGTAGTTAGGAATTAGTTTTGTAACTAACTACACAGTTAGGGTTAGCTCAAAATTATCTTAGGGTTAACAACCTTTTTGTTATTCTGTTACATTGAAACCGTGGCATTTGTGAAGCTTGAATCTGGGCCTTAAATACTTAGTCTTTGTAATCAATCAATCAAAAAATCACAATTAATTTTTCAGATCATTAGCAAATTTTTAGCAAAGTTGACTTGTCAAATTCTACTACCAAACTCTTTAATAATCTGAACATACAAGGAAATGTTGGATGGATGCCACGTGTAATATATGATGTCAATATCCACCCTATTTGTTAATTCTGTTGACACATGATTGATGTGTCAACTTGTGGTTGATTCTAATTACACATGTCATGGTGTGATGCATTCAAAGTCTAATGTGTCACCTTCTCATGAATTCTCTTCAAAAGCTTCATTTTTGAGTTTTTTTCCCTTCATATAAAATAGTACTTTTTTCATTTGTTATCATAAGATCTTATAGGGTTAGAAACTATGACACTCTCGCATACCAGTCACTCCACCTATCTCTCCCGCTCCTCTCTCTCCCTCTCTCGCCTCTCTTTCAGAGTTGGTAACATATTTTTTCTTTGTTTCCGATTCGAATAAAGTTTATCTTTTGATTTTTTTTTTTCAAAAAACCTTCAATAAAACCTATTGTCTGTTTATGTTACAGATCTTTAATTTTTTAAGTCCGAAATCGACGAATTATAGATTCAAATATTTGTGGGAGCAGTTTCTTCACAAGAACGACGGTATACATGTTTGCTTCCTTTTTTCTTTACTCATTATTGGACTGTGTTCTTTCGTTTCCGAGTCTGATTGTCATCAATGTTATGTGTGATTCAGATAAGGCCTTATCCCAATTTTGGATAACTGATTCATGCCCCATAATTGTGTAAGCCATCGGCAGCAGGGCTTCCTTTGAAGTGCTAACTCTTGCTGAATCTATAGCCGACACACTCCGAACCTGAGGTTTTCTTACATGTTTTGGCTCATGATGCAATCTATTTGCTAAATAACCAATTTTTTATTTGAGGAATTCGTTTGGGAATTTGGATTTGACACCTTTTGTTGGGAATTTAACCAAATGGAAACATTAAACATGTGATGATATAATATTATTTTCATGGGAATTTATTATAATATTATAACATTAAACATGAGAATTTATCTCTCTCTCTCTCTCTGAGTTTTTTCTTTTTTCCTTGACACTAATTTGGGTTTTTGAATTGTGGGTTTTTGTTGAATTGGGTGGGTGGCGGAGGTGCGTATTTATCTATCTATTTATTTATTATTATGATTCTTTTTTCCTTGACACTAATATTATTATTATTATTTTTGGACTAATTATAAAAGAGTCCAAATATTTTTTGAAAATTACATAAAAATCCCTTGAAGTTTGATTTTCAGTTTTCCTTTTCATAAGGAAAGAATATTCCGACCCCCCTTATATTTGTAAAATTATTACAGGTTAAAGACAGAATAAAACCTCAAGGGCCTTTTTGTAGTTAGCTCAAACTTCTGCAATTATGTTATAATCTGTAGATAGGATAATTTCTCAAATTAAAAGTTATTCAAGGAGTATATATATATATATATATATATATATATATATGTGTGTGTGTGTGTGTGTGTGTGTGTGTATTGCAGATAACACTGCCGGTTTACTTCCTTTCTAGCTTTTCTTCTTTGCTCCACTTTTTTTTGTGCATGTATTACGCTCATTTTGTGTAAGTATTTTCTTTGAGTGAATTAAGAGGCTATGCTAAAGCAACTGCAAAAGTTTTAAGTTTCCACCATCGGTACCAAGCTGTTTGACTTCTCTTTGCTTTTTGCTATCAAACGCGCCATACTCTGTACTTGTACATTATGAAAAATATAGAAATTTATCATTAGAACCAAGTCCTAAAAAGTTACTTAATAGAAAGTTTCTTTCAAATTTGATTTTCTTAAAAAGGTATTAATGACGTGGATGATCTTTTATGTAGGAGAGGATGCAACGGCTCGAGATGCATCAGCAGCTGGAACAATCATGGTTCACATTTCAAAAACTTATTAATTTATTAATATACTATTTTTGTGATGATATTTTCTTTAAACTTTTTAGGAAACATTGAGCCTCTCTCTCTTTTCTCTGATATATCAAGAATTTTTTTTCAGACATTGCCGTCATGGGCCACTTCCAGTGTTGAGGAAGTTGCTTCAACAAGACCTTAATTACCTTAATTGATGTTTATATTTTCTCGATTTTTTTCAGACATTGTCATCGTAAATCTGTTTGAGTTTCTCGATGAATAAAAAGCCTCTTGGATTTTTATATTTTCTGTATTATTTTTGATGTTTAAATCTAAATGAAAAATTAACAGGATTATTTTTATTTCAGGTTTATCATCAACTGTTTAATCCACATGTCATATTAACATTTCGGAACCAAGACAAGGCATACTTTAATAAAAGTGCGATTAATGTGTTTTTTTTGGTATTGTTAGAAAGTTTTGGCAGTTCATGTTGAAGGTGAGTGCATATGTCACCCATGGTGTGTTCCCAAAGAGGTCATGGGAGCAGTTTCTTCACAAGAACGACGGTATACATGTTTGCTTCCTTTTTTTCTTTTTCTTTACTCATTGTCGGATTGTGTTTTTCCGTTTTCAAGTCTGGTTGTCATCAATGTTATGTGTGATTCAGATAAGGCCTTAGCCCATTTCTGGATAACTGATTCATGCCCCGTAATTGTATAAGCCATCGACAGTAGAGCTCCCTTTGAAGTGCTAAGTCTTGCTGAATTTATAGGCGACACTCTCCAAATCTGAGGGTTTCTTACATATTTTGGCTAACGGTGCAATCTGTTTGCTAAATAACCAATTGATTATTTGAGGAATTCGTTTGGGAATTCGAAATTGACACCTTTTGTTGGGAGTTTAACCAAATGGAAATATTAAACATGTGATGCTATAATATTATTCTCACATCATAATGGTCCTCGTGTTAGAGTAGTTCTTTTAAGATCAATCGTCTTCTTTGGAAAATATAAGAATCAAGATGATATAATAATAAGAATATACACAAGAATCAAGATGAAATAGACAGGGATTTGCCTAGAGTGGACGTATCGTAAGCCTACGGGATATTAGCCATGAGAAAATCTTGATATATATGACTCTGTTTCTTCATAAACGAAAGCTCTAATTCTCGAGATCTACTCCATAAATTAAGATAACAACAAATCTTCCCTTAAACATTCCAATGATATTAATTCAAAAAAAAAAGTCAGATCACAAATTCTATGTCTTATAATTCCAAGATTATTTTGATATAGGTATTATTTAGGGCCATATCGATCTGACTAATTCTATGTCTTATAATTATGTTTATTAATTTAGGATTATTGTGTTATGACTATTAATTTAGGCTAATTAATATTTTCTATGTCTTTCAATTATTTTGTTATTCGTTTTAAATTTTTTTGGATATATTTTAATTGAAACTGATTTTTTTATATGAAATTCTAAACCGGAACCACAAATATTCATCTGATATATATATATATATATATGTTGATTTTTTGTTGATATGTTCTAATTGTAACTGGAATTCTCAAATCTTATTTATCAATGTTATGTATATATTTTGTTTTTGACCTGTTTTAATTTTCAAAATCAATCAAATCCGATTGTGTTTATATTGAATATATGTATATTAATGCATTCTTTTTTCTTCTCTTTTCTTTTCTTGATCTATTTTAATTCTGATTTATCAATGATGTGTATATTGTGTTTATATTAAAAAAAAAAAAAAAACATCTATGTTGTTTACATATTTTTCCAGATGTGTATATGCATTTTTTATAGATCCGTTTTAATTTTGTTTTGTCAATTTATTTCTTGGTCTATTATCAATGTTATGTATATTCTATTTTTTATTTTGAGTTTTTTTTCGGATATACTGAAATTCTGACTATGCTTATATTGAAAAATATATCTCAATAAATACCATCTTTATATACAGAAAAATTGTGTATATAAGGAAATATATTTAATCGATTCATTCGACAATGTATGTCTTAACATATAGTTTACTAGAGAAACAAAAGACACATAAATTAGCAGAACTTGATAAATACCATGTATTATTGATACAGAATTATTTTGAATCAGTCTAATATCCATATTAACATAAAATGATAATTGTGGACAGATTTATAGAAAATTACCACAATAAGGATCGTTTTGGAAATGAATTGACTTCTCACAAAAATTCCTTTTTTTCTTTTCCAAATTGCGTGATAGGAATTGTGACTAATTTTTCAGACACAGAAATTACCCATAACACAGTATTAATTAGGGTGAAAAGTTAAAAATTACATATACAATAAAACATGTGATTTAATTAAATAACGACTTTTCCGGATATTCAACTAAGATTGTACACATATCCGCATTAACATATACATACACACACACACACACACACACACACACACACACACACATATATATATATGTATGTGTGTGTGTGTGTGTTGTTAATCTAACGTTTAGGTACTCCCCAACATGCTATGCTAATTAACAAAGATAGTTACTTCGGTACACATAATCTTAGACGTAAATTGCTAATCAACCCCTAATGTATGGTGATCTTAATATTTTATTGAACAAAAAAGACCGACTCACCCCATTTCCATATTCAAAGGTTTTGCACAACTGACATACCTAGTTATTTAGAATAATTAAACATTATATTGTACATGCTGCACAATTCAGTGTTTCATACCAAACAGAACGTAAATACCAGGGCTTGAGCAGCAAGTTAACATCTATAATTTCAAATTTTAATTTTTTTTTATTTCTCATATATTTTTCATAACTCCACTCTTATTAGTTTTTTTGTACATTTCATTGTTTTCAACATACAATAGGCTCAGAACTTCAAATAGAAAATGAATTAGTTATAGAAAATCAACTTAATCAATAATAAATAATTGGACTAATTATAGGAAAAATTATTATATATGGACTTAATTATGAAATTAGTTACATAGAAGATTTAGAAAATCATATATAAATCTGATATCATCTATAACTAATTGAATTATTTTTGTTTTGGCAAAATTGTAAAATAGTCACTGTAACTTAGGGTGGTGGCAACTTAATACCAATACATATACTTTGTGGCAAATTTACCCAGTAGCTTATAAGAAAATAGAGATTTAACCCCAATTTTGCCGGGAAAAAGAAGTTCGCCGGATTCTTTCAATTTTCGGCGAAAAATGTTGACTTTGACCAATTTTGACAAATCAATATTGATGTGGCAAACAAATAATAAAAAATTATAAAAGATTTAGAAATTTATTTTAAGAATCTAACATTATATAAAATATAAGACTTAAAAATAATGAAAAATATATTATAAAACCTGAGATTTTTTTGAATATGTTGAAAAATATTATAAATATATAATATAAAACCATACTTCAAAAGTTATTTTTAAAATCCATTTTTCAAGAAATATGTAAAAAGAAGGTAATTAAAATATAAAATAAAATAAAACCCAGAAAATTAAATTATAAATTTTTGAAGTTATATTAAATATGCAATGACATATTTAAAACTTAAAATCAAAACAAAATATGGGAAAGTATCTATAAAGAAATCTGAAGATATTTGTATATTTTAAAATATTTCTTATTATTTAAAATAATTTCAGGTACTATAACATAATTTTCTAAGTTTATCATAAAATATTTTCTTTTCATAATTATGTATTTTAATATAATATTTTACATACTTAAAAAAACTAATTCATAATAAATATTTTTCCATATTTAGTATTTATTTTTGTTTACATACTTCAAATAATTCCAAATTTTTATATTGGACATATTTTTTTAATTTTATTTTTAAATAATCTTTTTAATATTTAAAATGATTTTGGATTTGAAAATATTTTTGTAGATTTTGCTATAAATTAATATTTTAATAGTATTTTGAAGTTAATACAATTACTCTAAATATAGTTATATTCTTAAAGTGCAAGTCTAATATGGAAAATAGGAGAATTGTAAGGGGATCTTGCTCAATAATTCTTTCTTCACTAATGTTTCCAACCACAACAGTAGGTTTGCTCTTATGAAACTTTTTACACTAAGTGCAAGTATGATATGGAAAATGGAGTTTGATTTTAATTTTCCCCAGGGAGCGTCTTTGTGTTCTTAATAATTTTTTTTAGTTTTGATTTTCACCTTTTTTTTTAATTTAAATTTGTGTCCGGAGTGTGTTCTTTGATTTTTGTTCATGTGTCTAAGCTGATTACGGGTTTGATGAAGGTTTTGAGGAGGGATATGAAAGACTTATATGACAACTAAGATGATTACGGGGACGGAGCTTCAGCTTTTGCGGCGATATGATAAGAAGCCGTTGAATTACAAGTCTAAGTTGCAGGATGACGTAAAAATCTCCTTACTGCTGATGTATATCATTCGTTTTTTTGCATATGCTTATGCAATTTTTGTTGTGAGGTAAACATATAAATGTTGTTTCTCGATTTTGTTTTATGAGTAGAGTGCATTTTGGGAATGTTCTTTTATTTAACTGTTCTGCAAGGGTTGATAAAGTAAAAATGGTAATCCTATGTTCTGGAATTGTTAAATAACAGTGCCAAAATTATGAAATCCTAATTATTGTTCCTTTAATAAATATCGGTAATTATGCACTGAATGCACGTTTAGAACCCATAAAGGTTAGTTGTCGTCATTAGTTCAGATCATGATGAGGTTTTCAAATATGATATCGGAAATTGCTAAAATTAAGGGTTTTCTTTGTCAAATGAGATGGTAAATTAAGTTTGGGATAATTACAAAAGACCCCTTGAGGTTTCGGCTAATTAAAAAAACAAAAAACAAATTGTATTGAAAATTATAAAAATACCTCAAACTTTCAATTTTAAGGAGGTAACTATTATATTTCTATAAATGTCATTATTTTTTTTCTTCGAAGTATTTGTTGGCGTCCTCGACATTGCTGATTGAGTTTATTGAGGAATTAATTAAGCAAGCAAGGGTAGTTGCAGTACGTGGGTTGGTTTTTTCCATGCAAAATCATTTGTGGATTATGACTATCGACGGTATATCAGATTTGCGTTCTGCAAGAGAGAGGATGCTCTAGCTTCTGCAAGATTATGACCAACGTCCAGTAATCCTTGCCCTCGAGTGTCCGAGGCTGGAACAGCCTAAGTCATCGACCTTCGCAACCTCGAGCAAGAAGGGTCACTAATGTGCAATTAGCAGTTGTTTCAAATCTTTCCAGCCCTTGCATTTTGACAGTACATGATGGAGAGGTGTTCTTATGACTTATATTTATTTTTTCGAAGTTTTCTTCTCTTCTTTATATAAAAGTGATCGATTGCAAATAATCTGATGTTTAAGTTATTTTGTTGTGCATGATTGGTAGCCATACATGTCTAAATGATTTGTTTGACTCATAGTAGGAATTTTAGATTAATTATGATTGAAATGGTTCATTTAGTTGACTAATCTTTTATTATTACGGCTCTTTATTTTTAGGTGTAATGTTTTGTGAGTTCTCGATTTTAATCTAATTCATTAAACTTTGATATATTTCTAATAGGGGAAAAATATGGTTTTTGTTCTTGAAGATAGACTATTTGAAGATTTTTCATGTTGCAGTCACTTTCGAATTTTTATGATCTGTTTATATTTTAAATCTAAGATAATTAGTGCAACATGATAAAAATTGTAAAATTTTATCCGAGATTCATTTTACGCTTACCACATAACTACGAGATTGTATGTACTTCTTAGTTTTTAGTTAAGTATATCATATTATTTTCCATATATTTGAAACAAAAATAAAAGGACCAATCACAATAGAAATGGTTCGATCGCCAATTAATTAACTTTTTTTCTATATAATTTGACATATAACCATATCGATGGGTTTGATATCCGTCGTTAAGTTTAATAAAAAAAAATTATGTTACGACGGATAATGTCTATCAGTAAAATATTTGTGTATGATACAATATTCATAGAATTTTGTATCTAATAAATAATAAATAATTTTTATCTATTTATTTTTTGTCATTTTATATTACTTCACAAAAAGAGTAAAATGTTTATCTCTAATTAGTTAACATGAATGTGGTTTATATAATTATTAATTTACTTTCAACCAAGATTTAGTTGATTCATTTATTTAAAATAGGTTCTTGAGAAGATAGAAAGATTGGTAACAATCACAACGGTGATGTGAGAATGAGAAGGCGATGAAGAGGCTGTCATACCATTTTAAATAGCTTACAATGATCTAATATGTGAACAGTACAACATAATAAATTGATTAAATTGATATACCGATGGTTTGATTTCTAAAATCATATATTTGAAATATTTATTATATGTGAGTATTTTAGGTGGATTGTATAAAATATTTTTATTTTATTTTATCATGTTGCAATGTACGATCGATAGTAAACATAATGAAATTTATGATTTACAAGTTCAATTTTTATATGTGTATATTATTAGTATGCATGATTGTTTTTCTATTTTAGGACCTTAAAGATATATTGAAATACATAGAGAAATTTGATTTTTTACACATCTTATATTTTCTTCAAATATTCTTTTTGTATTAATAATTTTCTTTTTAAACTTAATTTTTTTTTTTTTTGATAAATTTTATATTTTTATGTCATTTTCTAGTATGCCCGCCTAAACGCGGGTACTCAAACTATGTTTAATTTTACACCTAGTTGTCCAAGTAAAATATTTCCAACATTAATGACAATGTTTAATAAAACCCTGTATGTTAAAGAGCATTGCGGGACAAGTCGGTCGAATCATGCCTGTACATACAGTACTAAATTTATACAAATCCAGTTATTAAAATCAGAACCAGGAACTGCATTAATCAAACTTAGTATTTGGCATGTTAACAAACTTTATGATTAGATTATTCATGATTACAAGTAGAAAAATAGTCAAATTTATTAAGCAGGTGCAAGTTTTGGGTTCTTGAGAATGAATATACATTTGTTTTTAGATTATTTATCTAATTCAAAACAATTAAAAATAGACGTATAATATTCTCTCTCTCTCTATATATATATATACACGTGTGTGTGTGAGAGAGAGAGATTAGAATCATGTGAAAATCAAATCCATAGGTGGGAACATAATTAGGAACCTCTATATTACATTATATGTGATATTAATTTAAATAATACAAAATGCTATTCATATATTTTTATATTCCCTTGATTTTTACTATTATATTATTAGCATGTACATGATAATAGCATCACATCCAATATAATATAACAGGTTTCTAGATTCCACACTGGGATTGGTTCACACGTGAGCCCACCTGATGTGGACCAAAATGTCTGTATGTAATATTATGTGATATATGTGGATATTTGTGGAAGGCGACCTCATTTCTAGGAGAGGGTGTGTCTCCTGAAAAATGGGCGAGCTGTATGTTCCTCAAAAGTAAGCGAGTTGATGTGCCTGGAGTAGCGACCTGTAGTATGAGGATGAGTTCTTATATAGGGTTATGATCTCTGGTGGATTGAGTTGAGTACTTGAGCCTGATTGAGAGTTTAATATGTGAATGGGCTTGGTGGGCTGTACGCCCAGACTTATTTTGGTAATATATTAAGAAGTTTCATGTTTATGGGAACTTATCATATGGGAAGAGTCCCAATTGAGAAAGAGTATGTTTATGAAATGTAACCCTAGATAGGGGAGGGTTTCTCCTATCTATATAAAAGGGGTTTCTATCCCTGATTTTATGATCATTATCACGCCATTATTATTATTTGCCGGCATTATTTACATAGAGAGAGAGAGGAGTCAGGTCGTTGATCTCTATTTTGATGTTAGTGCCCCCTTTATTTGGTGGTTCAACTTTTTAGACTTATCATATATTTTTATGTTTCCTTGATTTTTACTATTATCTTATTAGCATGTACATGATTCATAAATAGCATCACATCCAATATAATATAACAATATAACAGGTTTCTAGGTTCCACACTGGATTGGTTCACACGTGAGTCCACCCCTATGTATATATAACTTCAATGTACATTTTGCATCCACCTGTGTTTCTTTTGCTTGCTACACAGCCGGTCAAGAACTGTCCCTAGGGCTAATATCCAGCCCCATAAGTTTGGCCTTTTCCATCCTCCAAGACTGATCTACGAGAGATAATAGCTCTCTGAAGATGCATAATAGATACAAAAGGATCTAATTTAAACAATCATGTTGTCCAAAAAAAACTTAAATAAACAATAATATAAATAAATGATAATGATACCAATAGTCCCAAAAAAAAAACTCTTAAAAGAAAGATAGAAAAACATGCAGTTGTTGGCTCACAACAAGCAACGATAGCTCTTTCTTCAAGTATTTCAACAACCTAACAGCATCTGCACGGGCCTACCAATCTAACAGAGACAATATTGGGTACACTAAAAATGGTAATTTCAACAGAGCAAAGGAGATGCTACACAATGACAAGAAGATTAAAGAAACATAACAAACATACCCCGACCAGCAAGTGACTCATCCAATATCAACAGGTCTGGCGTTTGCACCTGAGAAAGCGAAAGAATGTTTAATAAGGTAATCATTACTGCCATAAATATCCTCCTACAAGCAATACAAAAAATTACAATAGGTAGGTATCAAAAACAATAAAGATGAGAAATACTCTTACTAACTGAATTGCCAGGGCAAGCCGGTGTCTGTATGTATCTGCCACTCATAGATTCCTGTTAGACCAACCTGATGTGCTTACGTGCATGAAAAGATTGGTCAGAACTATTGCGTGAAAAGAATGCTAACATAAGGAAATGACTGTTAATGTTATAGTCATGCATGTTGACGACAAAAGATTGTGGCAATTGATGTGGTTTTCAGCCTTTGCTAAAACTTATGCCCATGTCATAGCTTTCTGGAGTCTTGAAAGTAAGAAACTCTCTCAATTGCAGGCTTTGTCTTGGCCACACAATTATTAATCCATCAAGTACATTGTCTGCAATTCTAGTAATATTGCTAGAATCATTTTCCCTTGGTTTGTAAACAATTCTAGTAATATATCTTTTGGCTTACGGTCGCGTTATGTGTGTTTGTTTAACTCACAGACAAAAATCATTGTTGAGCTTTCTTTTGCATACATGTTAGTAAGGATGTTTCAACATTATCACTGACACTGGAGTTAAACACGTTCATACAAGTTATTGAAAACCTTCAAAACTTTCACAAACACTGCGCCTCAATTCAATGGGTAAAAATATAAGTAAGTAAAAAATACAAATAACTATACAATGACCAGCAATAATGATGTCTCGCATATCTTTAAGTTTTATGTGGGTGCTAGCTAGACGATACCCAATGAAATATAGAAAATTACGGGTACAAATGAAAATTAAATTATAATCCGTCATGTCTGCCTCAACACTCCCAACACTCCCACTTCCATTCAAAAGATCAATCTCAGTTCATGGAGGTCAATAGATTACGCTCTTTACATCTGTATACACGAACAGCGACCTAACTCCATATAAATCAGTAATTGTAAATTTAAAAAAAAAAAAAAAAAAGTTAACAATTCTCACCACTTTTAACTGTTAATATCGTGAAAAACACATGAAATTGGTGCAAAAATCGAGAAAATATGTCTCACTAGCATCTACGGTCTTACATGGTCTTCCCATTTTTCCTCATCAAAAGCAATGCAACGCATACACATAGTAATTCAAAATAGGAAAATGATCCCATCCCAACTTACTTCATCAGCAAAATCAAACTGAGGCGAGATGGAGAAGCGAGGCAAATTGACGATCTGTTCTTCGAGCCAAATAGAGACGATAATAAAATCTGTAAGTCTTCGTTAATTATGGCGGTTAACATTGACGGCAAACATTGACAACGTAAATATTTCGCTCTAGACAAAATTGAGGGAAATTTATTAATCCCCTCGTTTTTTTTATTTCACTGTTTTTTTTCTATTGCCTTTTTTGGTTAAAACCGTAGGATCGAATCCTATTGTGTGCTTGTGGTGTGTAAGTGTGTTAATTTATAGGTCAATTTATAAAGTAAATTAAAAAAATTAACACTGTGCCATATCATTTACCGGGCTGACCTAAGAAACACAGCATTTCAGAATGTTATGTTGTTTGTATTTTTCGGAAAGCCCTACTAATTTTTTGGCTTAAACATTTTATTCGAAGCCCAACTTAATTGTCTAACACTCGCCACCAAACTGGGCTGATAAAAATAGTAAAGCAATTCAGGTGGCCCAAAATGTTGTTGGCGGCCTATAATGAAATGACTCTGTAAGTCCCTCCTAATACTATTTAGGGGATGCTTGGTGAATTTCATGGGAATGGGAATGGGAATGGGTTTGATTGTGAAGGTTAATGGGTTTGATAACCCATATTTGTGGGGGGTATGGCTCAATACCAAAAATTGGGCAATCAAACCCATAATGTGGTAGTTATCAAGCACCACTTTAATAGTGTTTCCCATTCCCTACTCTCTAAACCCTCCAACCAAGCATCCCCTTATTCTTAATTCTACGATTACAGTAGTTTATTTACACAGATACTTTTTATTTTCCATGTAAGAATCTTTTATTTTCCTAAATAAACGTGATTTTCGGCAGTTTTTAATGTATTTAAATTTTTGTCAATTATTGTGGGAGTGGGATTTTATTAATTAATTTTTTTAGTCGATTTTGTAGTGAGGAGTAGGGGCTATTGATTTAGTCTATCTTATTATTTCAGTGATTTCTATTAATTAGTTTATTTTTGTTGAACTTTTGGATTATCCAAATAGTTCTGAACTCAAAAGTGTTCGCTTATTTTGATTTCAAGTTGATGTGTGTGTGTGTGTGTTTTCAAGCCACGTACTAGTCGATCTACTGATTTGTTTTTCGTGAATGTTTTTTTTTACCCCTTTCCTTTCAGAATTAAATGTGTTTTTATTCCAGCTCTCGTTAGAATTTGGTCCGCTTCTTTTGTCAAGCAGCTATATACACGGCAAGTATATCAGGGTGAAAATAGGTTTAATGGTTTGCAATTTCGCAAATATTTAGAGAATTTAAAATTAAATTTCTAAGTATTGAATCGTAGAGATCAAATTTATGTTGTAAATTGTATCAAATATGTGGGACGGATATTTAGAACTACATTTGGGAAGGATATTCAGGACTAACGGAATGTGACAGTACGAATTGAGTTTGGGAAAAGATTTGGAAATTAAAACACGAATAATATATATATATATATATATATATATATATATATATACCCACACAATATTTTGCTCAACAAAAAATAAAAAGACCCCGATAAAGTTTTTATTTATCAAGTTAATACGATAGTAAACGACTTTTAATAAATAATTATTAGTGAATTAACTTAATACTTGTTATATCATGTTTCTATAGTATAGAGTTTACATAATGTGTAGTTAATATTAAAATACAAATAAGTTAAACGAAGCATACATATATACTATAAATGTACGATAAGCTCTTAAAAACTGTTTCTACTTTTGATACTTTGGTTCGATACGGTTCTCAGTAAAAATATTTAAAAATATCTCCAAAATCGTACAATAGAAAGTTTTGGGACAATTCGGTTCGTGGAGAGTCAATAAGTCAACAAATATTTTCAATTCGATCACTCTCTGATACTCATATCGGTTTTGATTCGGTAATTTACAAATCCTATGCAGACCCCTACTTAGTACAAGAACGACAAGAACCTACCACCATATAAATGGATTTAGATATGTATAATGAGTTCGTAGATTAATAGATTTGAACCAAAATAACCCGATAAATAAACAGGTTGGGCTTGGGTTAACATCATATAACATATAACCCATTTATTAAATTAAAAGAAAATTGATAGGATAAATCAAAAAACATGGCATGTTCTTGAAACTTAAATGCTAAAAACTCCTTAATTTAGTTTTTCGATTTTAGAATATTATTTCTTAATAGACATTGCTTTATTGTTTTTTAATTTGAATTGTTCATTTTATATTTTGGAATTCTATTATTTTATTTGTATAATTATATCTTGTTTTTCTCATTCTTTGTGTATGTTGAAAATTTTGTGATATTTTGTCATCAATTGAATAGTATGTCATGGTAAATAACTTTTTAAATTTAAAAGTATTCTAGTAGAAATAATCAAATTTAAATAATAACAATTTTGTTAAATGGGTTATACAGGGGTGTGGGTTACCCGTGAGTAAATAGGTTGAGTTCGGGTTCAGATTTAATGTCTGGACACGGATAATTATATGAGCTGGATTGGTTGCAAATTTTGATTTACGAACCTGCCAACACGAACCCACGAACTTGGATTCAATCTAAATTGGCACCCCTTAATTACCCTTACTCTATAGAGCATCTAATTATATATTTCAATGTCAATGTTTACTAATTTCTTATTGAATGTACATTACTTTTTAACATAATGTTCTTTAGTATTTATTAAGATTTTAATGGGATGTTCTTTGTTATTATCAAAAATCATTCTTTTAATTGATTGTTTAGCATAATCTTAAGGAGAATTCCCAACCACTTCAAAATATACAGTTAATATTCACGTTAGTCCTCTGCATTATAAACTTCCCTAATAAACCCAATACTCAAACGCTAGACAATACTACCCTGTGAAAATCACTATCCGCATGCACCGCGTGTCACATTTATTTCTCCCCTTCAATCTTTTTTCCCCATAGTTTCGCTATCCTTATTCCTTCCCGTCCTAATTTTCAATATCGCCTATTTAGCCATCCTGATTACAGAAGAAAAAAATGAGCAGATTCTCTAAATTAGTTTGGAATTTGGATTTAATCGTAGAATCTCGTTGATTTTTCTCTTGGTATGAAGTAAATTTCAAAAATCTTTGCCCCAATATAAACACAGTAACCCACTTTTTAGGAAGTGAATGTGAAAGTAATTTGCAATCGGGGAAGAGATTTATGAATCCCTGAAAATCGTATGAGAGATTTTCATGTTCACCACAAATTAGGTCTGATACGCAGCCAGATACGAACTGGATGGCATGATTTCTTGAAATTGGCAGGCGGACAAAAGGAATCCTGGAAATTCTCTTCTAAAAATAGTCGAATCATTCGAGTATAAATAACGCTGCAAATATGTCGAGGAGGGAAAAAAATCTACATTCCAAGTAAGTATTGTCATTCTGCCTGATTGTTTTTTTGGGTAGTTTGATTTGAATTTTTTTTTGGTTGTTCGTGAAAGCGTTCAGTGACAATATTGTGATTTAATCTAATGTAGTTTGATATTGGAGGCTACGTTAGGTAGCAAAAGTCGTTTTGTTGTGATATGTTTTAGTGTTGTATTTAGTTGTGTAGTTTGTGATTGAATGAGTAGAATATGGATCTTGTGACTGAACAAGTAGTTCTGAATAACGAGTAGCCATTTTGCTTTAATTTGTCATTTAAAGCTTCCCGTTTGTTATGGTTTTGTAAATTAATATGTTTTTTGTTTTGTTTATTGGTGTCATTTTTTGGAGAAAACTATAATATGCTACTTTTTTGATTTAATGGGTAGTAGTTTGCAATTATGGAAGATATTAGGACTGTAGAGGTTGCACAAGTTGCAATTGTGGTTGTTTTTCAGATGTGTAATTCTAAGTTTAGCCGTCTAGTTTTTTCTGGTATTAAGTGAAACGAGTGAATAGTTGGTAATAAATGGACTATAGTCCGGTATGCGACGCGATTAAATATTGGGCAGTTTGTTATACGCATAGAGGTTATAGGTTAGCAGTTAGTATAATGATGGGGGATTGAATTTATGTGAGAGTAGTTTGCTATTTCAACTGCATATGTACTATCTTGTAAGTGGTTTGGAATTGTGGGTTACTATTGGTCTTACCTACTTTGGTCGAATATAAATGTCGTCGAGGTTGTTCTTAAATGTTCGAACTTGGCATGTGCAGTTTTTTATTTATATATTCAACATGAATATTGCATTTGTCCCTAATGACTACCTTCTTAATAATTGAACTAGTAAGTTTGAGTTTTTGGTGTGAAGATCTGACTATTAATTTGTGTAATTCAGGGTACCCGTGGAAATGTCGATTCCAAGAAAAATAACAAAGAAAAAAGTGTAAGAATATAAGCCTTGTTTAAGGTAGTATGTGATTATCCATTGGTAATTTTGTTTCTTATATTACATATTGTATTTCTGCCTTGTGTTTCAAGCACGCATTGCTCGAAACCCTAACAATCAACTGGCACCTGAGTAATGTATTGTGTATTTTATTTACAGGCAATTTCGGTGTAGCATGTCTAGTATTGTCATCCAGTTGATGTTGATAGTGATGTCATGAATCGGTTCAAGGCGGAACTCATTGAGGCATTAGTTACGCATCTTTGAAAACCTGGAATATTATCTACTAATCTAATTTAGAATAGAATTTTTATTAATGACGACTACAAAAAGTGTGGTAATCAGTTTTAGTGGAAATATGGTGGTAGTATGATACTATTTTGTGCATTTACCACGATGATGCCTGGGGCAAGTTTAGGAAACAAATTGTTGGATGTAATTTTGTCCTTTTTATTACAAGATATGTTATCCTGTCATAAAATCTGATCATTCGATATTCGTTATGTTATCCTGTATGTTGGTAACTCGTTAAAATGTTTGGTAGTCACAATTTGGTTAAATACATTGATTTTTTCAATCTTGAGATTAAAAACAAATCTAAGATACCAAAAACCATAATTCACATGATTGGAATTCAAAATTATATTAGTTTCGAGTGATTAGAACTACACTAGGTTTTGAATTGTTAGTATGTAGACAAATCTATATTAGCAAACTATAATCGACACAACAGTTCGCAAACTCATGTTGCTTAATCCGAAACTAACACTAAATTCAGTAATTCAAACTACTCCCACACACTACAGTAGTCTCAACTCAGTCTTTTGTATCAAAATACTAAGTATTTACAAACTACTTAGAATATATAAAACTATGCTAAACTTGGACAGGTAGTTTCAAATAATTTAAATTCAACCAAGAACGACCGTTGTTTGAATAACTACAACTCGTCTTAATTCTAAACTACCACTCTATATAATTCAAAACTACTGTGGAACCTATTAACGAATTGGGGAAAACATGTTGCCATCAGTTTCGAGTGGAGACAAGTATGTGTATTTATAAACCATGCTTTGTTCAACAATCTGACACTACTTTTGATTTAAACGGAACATGTAATCACAGTCATCCATGAACGGCAAACAAAATATTTTGAAAGTAAGCTGAAGACGACAGAGTTTGAGGTTGAATTATAATTACAAACTACTTTGATATAACCAACTACACCTAGTACCCATTTGTGGAGTCAGGATTGAGAGTTGAATTCCACACTACTTTGACCAAGTAAACTGTAGTGAGTGTTGATCGATAATTAGAGACTATTATACTCACGAAGGGTAGACTAGGGTAATCATAGCAAGGGAGTTATATGTAATTCGAAACTACAACTTTATATAATTCAAAATTACTACGAAACCTACTAACAAATTGAAATATACACGCTGCCATTAGTTTCGAGTGCGGCCATGTATGTGTATTTACAAACCACACTTTGTTCAAAACTTTGATACTACTTTTGATTTGAACGAAACATTTAAACAAGGTCATCTATGAAGGGTAAACAAAATATTTCGAAAGTAAGTCGAAGACAACATGGTTTGAGATTGAATAATAATTACAAACTACTTGTTTATAGCCAACTACACCCCGTACCCATTTGTGGAATCGGGATTGAAGGTTGAATTCCACACTACTTTGACTAAAAATATTGCACCGAGTGTTGATCAATAATTAGAGACTATTATACTCGTAAAGAGTAGACTTGGGTAATAAGGGCAAGGGACATATATGTAATTTAAAACTAAATTCTACATAGTTGAATTATTATAAACTAATTTGAAATATCAAACTATAAAGTGGCTAAGTTTTCTGAACTACCCCATACACTTATTTGACACTACAATGGTGTAAGATTCAAAACTAGACGTAGTCGATAAACACGTAAAGAATAGTCTAATAATTGCTCACTACTCTAACTAATGCAATCTACTGTGGCCCCCTACAAGATCACATGACCGTCTCTCCACCATAATTACATAAAACAATAATACCTCCATAGTCAGTCGAACCTACATAAAGCAAAAATCTTATTAAGTAGTATGAGATAATAAGAAGAAATAATGAAACAACAAACTACGCTAACAATGTTGCGATAGAAGATACAATTACGAACTACTCTGAAATAACAAACTACATTAACAAGGACCACTAATTTGCAGTACGAAGACGGATGGCAAGTGCAGACCTCAGTAATTGCAACCCTTTCGTAACTTAGAACTACTATGGACAACCTATACTCACAAATAAATATAGAAGTGAACATATCAGTGGCGGACATATGTTTGATAAATACAACACGACTATGACTCGCATGAGAATGCAATATGACTGAATACGAAATTTGAGTAATTACATACTACTTTGAAATAGCAAACTACAATCACAACGACTATGTGGCTGTGTCAGATGACTCAATTGGATGAGTGTGAAGTGCAAACCTGAGTGACCTGGAATTCAGAACTACTGTGGACAACGTACGCTAGAAATGACAACTAAATTCAAAATATATTATGTACAATGAATCAAAACTAAAATATGGTATAATTCAAAACTACTCCTAATTGATAATACGACCAGACTATAGTTGATAAATATAGCAAATTGCAGACCATTGATGAACATGGTGAAAAGACAAAACATAATCCGAAAGTAGACTCATAATGACTTAGTTCGATAATCGTAGTACCACAGCGACATAATCCTTCAGATATTTCAGTGATAATATTTATTCTACCAAGACAAAAAAAATGAAAAAGGAAGATGATAAAAAACATTGAATAAGGTATATGAACAATCAATGAAAATTTTGTTTAGTAAGAGAATAATTCACAATTTAGTAAGAGAATAATTCAAGAAAGATACTACTCTACCATATAACACACAAAAATAGATGAAAAAAATCAACTAAATCATACTTAGACAAGTAGTTTCAAAATTCAGTAGGTATTCTCCATAGAAACTTTTTCAAATTCAATGACTTTACTATCAATTTCCATTTCCAAACCCACGCCAATCAAAAGTGTGTATTATGAATTATGTAACTCGCAGGAATATGAATACTTGGTCGGAGTTGCAGTTTAAAACCCCTTCCATAGATGCAGAGTTATTTGCGGTTGGCGTGGCTGAGATTTGATTACGTGAATCACTCTCGATCACCATGCATATTGCTCCATCTACTCTGCTTTCCATCGGGGCAGATTATGTGTCTGTTCAGCTTATTGGGGCAAATTCGTCAATCTATTTTTAATTTTAGGATTATAGGTATGTATTTATCTTAGATGAGAATAAAAAGACTCGTAGTATTTTTTTTTAAATTTTGATTCTATAATATATGACTGAATGTGAATTTTCCCTAATCTTAATTCGATTTTCACTAGAAATCCAATAAATATTATTTTGCAAATAATGAATATTTATTAATAAAAATAAATGAACATTCAGTTAAATAATAATAAATACTACTTTTAATTAGATGTTCATTATTTTTACTGAGAATTCATTAGTTTTATAATTGAATGTTTATTATAGAAATTCAGTTAGCAGTATATCGAAAATAACTAACATTCAGTACAAACAAAAAGAATCGCTCAAAATTATTGAGTTTTGCTACTGAAATACATAGATCTACATACTCCAAGTACGTATTTACATGCACACTCTTACAAATACACACATAGAGTGAGAAAAAAAAACAAATAAATAAACAAACCAAAAAAAAAGCAAAAACCAAAAGAAAAAACAAAAACAAAAACAACAACAACAACAACCAAAAAAAATACAAAAAACACAGCTACTTTGGTCTATAGAACGTTGCCTAGGCCGTTTGGCCGCCGATGGTTGAACATTCGACAAGCAATATGAAAAAAAGTACAAAATCACCCTTGAAGTCAATCTGAAAAAAAGTTATCTTTCAAATTAGAAAACACCAATTAACATTTATTTTTATTCTGCAAATTACGCCCTCGTGGATATTTTTTAATAATCGACCCTTAATAAATTGTCAATCATCGAAATATTAGTCGAAACAACCGAGATTATGCTGTAATTCTACGAAACGTAATGCAGTGACATGCAAAATTTAATTAATTGCCAATTAAGTAATTATATATCGTACGCTTAACACTCTGTCAATAAGTCATCAGCCTCAGTTTTCACATGAATTTCCTATCTGAAGCAAAGTGTATCGAAGTTCGATCCACACGTAACATTACAACTGTATAAGCTGATAATACAAATATGTTCTGACTTTATCTACATAAAATAAACACTTAATAACTTACTTCCTGCTTAATCACGTGTGCCCATTGGAATATTGGAAGAATTTACGAAGGAAAAGAAAAAACAATTATAGACTAATAACCCAAATTAAAAAACACTCGTGTCAAAACATATATCTATGAGCGTGTATTTAGTAGTGCTAACTATTTTATGTTTTAATTGTTAGAAAAAACTTAAGCCTTGAATGAAATCAAATTGAACCTGGAGGACCGTTCATTATGGAGATGAAAAGTGTATAATATCCTATTGCTAGAGATGTCCAAGTAATGACTTCCAAACGACCGGTTTCCCCAAAATCGAGTTTTTTCTTATAACTAAATAACTTATTATTATTTATCTTCTCATTTTTAATAATGTTTTAGATAAAATAGGTTAGCGTAGGAGGAGTTTTCAATAAATCAACTCCTTTTTGGGTCACATGATAAAAAATTATATAAATTCACTATTTTTTTTATTTACTATTTACACTGCTCGAATAAAGATGGGTGGACCGACCCTTGTTGATGCCCCATTCCCCCTTGTTTACACCATTGTCTAGTCTTTTGAAGTGAAACAAGATTTTTTTTTTTTTGATATCTTATATTGACAATTTTCTAAAAAAATATGTGATATATTGGTTAGTATCACACCACATCTGCAAAATACCCAAGTAATTTATGGGTGATGACATTTTAATACTACTATGTATAAGTGATGATAAATTTACTAAGTAACTTGCAAAAAAATAGCAATTTAATTCCAATTCTCGCTAGGAAAAAAAATATTTCGACGAAATCTTTCAATTTCCGGCGACAAGTGGTAATCTTGACCGTTTTGTTTGTGTATCAAGTCAATGATAATGTGGCAAAGAAATAATAGAAATTCACTTTAAATTTTAAAAAATATTTTTAAAACATAGAAAATTATTTTATAAAATCCGAGTTTTTTTATATATGCAAAAATATATATTAAAATCTGGAAAATAATATTTTAAAATTTTGAAAATTGTTTATTTAATTATGAGAGAATTCTGGAAAAATTATTTAAAATTTGAGTATATTTTAAACATGTAAAAATGTATTATGAATAAAAAAAAATTAAAATCTAGAAGTATTGTAAATAAGTATTTAAAATAAATGTTAAAAATAAATCTGGAAAAAGTGTTATATAAATTGTTTTTAATTTCTTTTGGCAAATTGTCTTTTTTTAAAAGTTTTATTCGAATGTTTTTTTCTTGTATATTTAAAAAAAATAAAACATTTTCTAATTTATATATTTCCGAATTTTGGTTTAATTTTATATTTTAATTAAAAATTGCATATTTTATTTTTTTTAGATATTCTAAAATATATTCTTTTAATTATATATTTTAAATACTTTTTTCTTGCACATTTAACAAATATATTTTTTAATTTTAAAGTGAATTTTTGTTTTCATTATACTATTTTTTTCGGGACATTTGGTCACTTGTTGTCGGAAATTGAAGATTCCGGTTAAATATTTTTGTCTAGCGAAAATTAGGGTTATATTACTCTTATTTTATGAGTTATAATAATATTAAAATATCACTAATATGTTACTAAGTTGTTTTGCAATTTCACCTTAAAACTAAAGTATTAGTTCCGTCCCAAATATATAGTACATTATTCTTTTTATAAAAATGTCCCAAATATATAAATAACTTTTTATATTTAATAATTTACCTATTATTTTACTATTATAATTTTATTAAATATAAATTTTTTAATTACTACCCTTCATTAAATAATAGTAAACCAAGAAATATATTATATTTTTATCATTTTCAATATTTTTTTTAATATTTGTGAAAATCAAAACTTAACTATATAATTGAGACACCATTTCAATAGGATTATTGTAATGACAACTACGTGCATTTAATTTAACATGTGTTTGTTCAAATAAAACATTTTCATCATTAATGGGCACTGCATGTGAAAGAGAATTTAGAGAAGTCGGGCCGGATTGGGTCGAATCACGCCCCAGTAAGAAGCAGAATTTTTCTCAATACGTACAGTACTTCCCGTTAGAGAAAAAAAAAATTCTAACTCCTGAAATATGATTATTTTGACAATTTGTCTTCTAAATTTATTTTTTCGTATAAATTATTTCCTAAATTGTACGAATTTTACACTTAATCTCTCGAACTCCCATTTTTTGTGGAAATTCTAGCCGAATCTCACTCGTATGACATGCACGCTAACATATAAGGGAAAAAATTGACTTTCAATCTCCTCCTCATGACTCCCGCTCAAAATAATGACACGTGAGCACTACGTATGTCTCAAATCCTACGTGTACATATATTAATGTAAACATTATTTTAACAGGTCACACGAGTGCTCACGTGACATTGTTTTGAACAGGAGTTATCACTAAGAGATGGAAAGTCAATTTTACCCCTTATATGTAAGCGTGCATGTCACACGAGTGATCTCCGACCAAAAGTTCCACTAAAAACGGAAGTTCAGGAGGTTTAGTGTAAAATTCGTATAGTTTAGGAGGTAATTTGCATGAAAAAAAAAATTTAGGAGGTGAAATGTCAAAATAACCATAATTCAGGAGGTAAAAGAATTTACAATCATAACTCGGAACTTCATTAATTAACCTTAGCATTTCTCATATATGACAAAAGTCTGATTAGATTATATATGATTACATGTAGAAAAAAGACTTTAGGCCAGATTAACGGGTCATAATCCGTTAGGCCATCTGACCCGATATTATAATGTATTCGTTTTTGTATTCAAAAGTATTAGTTTTTCATAAATATCTGACTCGTGTTATGAAGTATTAATTTTTATATTATATGTATTGATTTTTTACTATAACGTATTGTTGTTTGTACTATAATGTAGTGGTATGAAATTTTGGGCTAACGAATAGTGTTGCCAGTAAAAAAATAGTCAAATTGATTACTCAGGTGAAGGTACATTTGATTTTGAGGTTATTTATCTCAACTAACAATTAAAAATATACATATAATATTTTCTTATTATTATTTTTTAAAATTTCAGTGTACCTAATTTTGCATCCAACGCAAATGATATTGTAACAATCGAATTATTTCGAGTCCCCAAGACATCATCTTGTGAAGTTCACATGATTCATTTAGGTACCTTATATATTTACTTTGAAAAAACCACTTTTATATATTATCTCTTAAAATTGAGTATTAAAAACCAAGGGTCCTATAATATCCATCTCATCAAAACTTAATCAAACTTATGCTAAATTCTAGTTTGATCTAACTAGCGCTTAATATTTTTTTTAATACGGCATCGAGTAATATGACGTGTTTTCGTTGTCTCGGTAGCATTCTCAATCTTAATTTGAGGATAAAATTGAAAATTCAAACGATTAAAAAAGAAAAAAAAAAAAATCACTCCGTCCTGAAAGTACACTTAATTAACAAAAAAAAATATAAGATGATGTCTGGAGTGGCAGGTACAAGAAGCGTATGAGCCACGAGACTTTCACGTGTTGGCTTAACGTTCTTGTACAGTACAACCCACTTAGTTTTTTTAATGTATGAAAAAGTACAGCAATACCAGCATGGGACAATTCAAATAAATTGGAAAGCTCTTTGAAATTTATAAGTGCACATTTCAATGCCTAATTATAAAATCAACACTACTGTTCTTCCACGATCTATTTGATCTTTCCAATAATATTGGGTTTAACCCATCTGTTTTTCTCCATTATTTAATCTCAATTATTAATGTCAATTATTATACATATATATATGTGCTTTATTTATTACACTGGCTTATAAACTTCAATTCAGAAAAACAAATAATAAAATGCCCACATCGAACCCAAGTAGCATCTATACATGAACGCTTATATTTACATAACATTAGTCAACACAATAAAAATTTTATGTAACAAACTCGATTAAGTATTAGAGATCAAAACTTTTATGCGAAACCTAATTAATCCTAAAATAACATTATTGAGGTGCTTTAAATCAATTGCTTTTATCACACAACAATATGAGTTGTCCGTGATAATGTAAGCATAAAACCTGAAATAAATTGTTAATTTCCATTGCTTATCAACTAACTTGTGAGTAGAGTGTGAGAAGCAACAAAAAACCTTGAGTTGAGCACAATTATCAAGATTGAAACTTTATTGGTTTATTGAGATTAAATTAGGGTTAATAGAAAATGGTGTCCTTGGAGAAATGGGAATGGGGAGAACACGAGACCAAGTGGGTTACATTTCTTTTCTTACATTTTGAGTTTTTAATTACTACTAATCAATTAAGAATTGGGCTTCGAGTTATAACTTGTCCTAACAAAAACTGAAAACCGAGATTAATTTAATCTATGTTTGTTCTTAATGGTCACAGCCTTGAAATATCTGCTGCTTCTTGGGTTCGTAATAGAATATGAGTTTTGAAGGAGACTATGGCTCGGTAATTCGTAACTCACGTGGGGGCCTAATTGACTCTTATTTTGATCCATTTGTTTCGCCGAGTAGTGTTTTCACAGTGTTTTCTTTTTCTTTTTTATTTTCTTTAATTTTTTAATGGGGAGGAGTTGTTTAAAATAATTTTTGGAATTGAGTTGCGATAATTGTCATCCACTCGCCCATTATTTTATTAAATATTGTTTTAGAATTTATGTTAAAACAAAATAAAGAACGTATAAATTTGACTAACAAACACTTAAATTAATTAATAATATTTCTAATTAATCAATTTATTTAATTGGATTTTTTTAAATAATAATTAATTTAAAATAAAATTTAAGCATATAAAACTACTCTTACTAGGAATAGGGTGGAGTATGAATTTCACCAAGTTTTTACCCAAGTGATCTATAAGGTTTGCTTCGCATGACTACTCCATTATTACAAGTGTGGTTTGTGGATGTCTACGTCTAGTCAAAAGCTAGTTTATATGAAATCATTGTTATCATTAACCTTAATAAAAGGTGGTTAAGGTGTGAACTACTGTTGTAGGATTCAATTGGGTAAATCCTAATCATTTTATTAATACTTTAATTAAAAAAAATCATTTTAAAATATAACCAGAAATATTAATTATTTTTTAGCCAAAACAGATGAATTATAATTTTAAAGTAACAAAGATAATGAATTTTATAATCAAAAATCCTCATCTCACATCCATCTCATCTCACCCGTGAAATAACTTTCCTTCACGGTTTTTTTAATTAAATTATTATTATTATTTAAATGCAAACAAATGAATAGATCCAAATTAACCCATTAAAAATCATCCTATCAAACATATAGTGAGGCAGCTCATAAATTAAGGAAATATGTTACCTGATTGAAGTAATGGCCGACCCATTATGTTGGTGGGTAAAGCACATACTATTTTAGGATAAATATAGATAATGGTATATAGCTTTGAAATCAATGTACATATAAAATATACTTACCTGTAATGGCAAGGAGATATTATTTTTATACGTTCTGGTCTGACAGATTAAAATCTAAATCACATTAAATCTGGACTTTTACATGTACGCTTTTAGAAACTAAAATCCGGTGGTGAGTTTGTAATAAATACTCAACAGCTTGATTGGAGGTAACAACAGAGTAAAAATATATATAAAGAGTCTAAGTGAAATATACATTGAATTGCATATATCATCTCATGAAACAAAATACTTATTTGTTATTTAAATTAGGTCTGTTTAAGATTGTTTGTAAATTGTGGAGCTCTATTCACTGTTTTTGCGTTATGTTTGATTTATTATTTAAACCGAACTTTAATGAGTTTTTTTAGTAGGTTTCAATGTTAAATCTTGAGTCAATATCGAATATTAAGCTCATTTTCAACCCTAATCTTAATACCCCGCTAGTAATACTTCTAATTTATCATGGATATTATAATTATTTTTCAAATATAAATTGTAAAAAGAGAAGAAAAATAAGAATAATAAGAGGAATAGTTAAGTTCTGAATTTTGGATTTCATATCCGTATATTTGGTTGAACCCTACATTAATAGAGATTTTGTCTAGTGCGATTAATTGGGCGATTAAGCTCGAGCCAATGATAGAAATAGGGTTAGGTTGTGCTCGATCATTTTTTGCCGCGCCACAAATTATCTAATCCAATGCGACTCGTATACATTTTACGTATACATTCTTTAAGAATAAGCTAAAAATCGACTCAATGGAGTCTAAAATAACTCAGTGTGTTTCAAACTTATAAAATATGAGTCGAGATCGATCGACTCATTCTCGGATAAGTTATGCTAGTCAGATTTCATTTTTCCACATCGTTATATATATTAAAAAAAAGGATGGAAGAAAAAAAAAAAGGAAAAAATGGGAATTGGTGTATGGGTGGGAGGGGGTAGGGGTAGGGGTAGGGTTGGGAATAATAATATTATAAAAACTTGCATATGGAATCCCAAGTGGAAGTGGGACCCAAAGAGGAAATGTCCAGTGTGCTAAGGGGCACTGCACTCCCATTGATGCTCCCCATAGTTTGCTATTTACTCGACCAATCCCTTAATAGGACCACACACACCCCACAAATACACCCCTATATAAAACCCACACTCCCTCTCTCAAATCAACAAAAACATCCTCAAAACAACCAAAACTCACTTGCAAGAAAAAAGAAGAAGAAGAAGAAGAAGAAGAAGAAAAAAAAAAGAATGATGAAAATCAACATAAGCAGCTCAAAGAGAAGAAATTCAAGCGGAGGGCTTTCAAGAATTCTAAGGGAACAAAGAGCAAGGCTTTACATCATTAAACGATGCGTTGTTATGCTTCTTTGTTACCATGATTAACTCAACACTATTATTATTATTATTATTTATTTATTTTCTCCTTTTTTGGAATCTGGTTAGAGTGTGTAAATAGTAGCAGCGGATGAAGGAGAAATGTATTAGCCTGAGAGTAACAATTTTGTAGTGATTTGGCCTCGGGGACCATTTTCTTGTATAAATATTAATATATGAGAATAATTCTTTATTCGATTTTCATCTTATAATCATCGGTTAAATCTTGTGGAGCAATTTCTTCTTCTTTTTTTTTTATGTGTATTTGGATTTTAGAAAAGTATTATTTTTCAGTTTAATTCTTTCATCAGAATTGGCATGACTTACTAGATGAAGAGAGAGATGCAGGGGAAGTTCCTGACCTCATAATTGATATTTATTTATTTTTGAATAATAATTGTTTTTTTCTACATTTTGGATTTGCTACACTTATATTGTTAAACAATTTATTTCCCCTTTTAATTGTTTTTTAGTGTACTTTTTCGGGAGATGGTGGGCAAATTCTGTTGACCGGATCTTACTTTTCTAGATTAAAAGAGAAATGTTTTTGGCAGAAAGGAAGTAGAATTTTAAGTTAATATTTTTATTTCTTTTTTTTTTTCCGGGCCCAAATTTTATGCTACTATTTACATTTTATTTAATCAGGCACTAAAAATTCTATGATACTCTTTACAGTACCGTTTTTTAAAGATTATGTCCCGTCTGATACCAGCTTTATCCTTATATTTTCTATTTTTTAATATTTATTGTGAATATAACTGAATTATTATTAATAATATAATTTTCTAATATTTTTATCACATTTTTCTAATAGTACACGACCCATGAGCTCTTATATTTTTACAAATATCGTAAGAGTGTATAATATTCCGAAATGTGTTATGTACGTTGAATTCATCCAATTTAAAATTAGATCACTTCTAAAATGCAGAACTAAGAATCATATCAATTTATTACAAAAACAATGTTACCGAAAAAGTTTACAATTTTCATAAGTCCGAACACTTGATGTAAATCCCCTCAATAACATAAAACATATTTCAAAATATAAAACTTTATGGAAAAAAAATATTTAAAAAAATCTAGTCAAATATTGTAGCATCAACTAATTATAATTAAGTAGCCTTTTTCAATATTGAGTTTTCTTTTTGGCCTATAGTTTGGATTCTACTACGATGATTAATTGGGTAGCCGGCAATCGAAAAAAAGCAAGATTTTGGTAATGATTTCACGAGATTATAAAGTATCCTAGTAAATCATTAAAGTGGCCAATATTATGATTGCAAATTCATATACCCATTTCGATTAGTCAACAATTTGGCCTAGTGCTGTTGAATGGGCACGTCTAAAAAGTGGGCTAATCAAATCTTTTGATTCGAAATTAATCACGCTTATTCGTTACTTTTTCTTTTCTCTTTCTTTCTTTCGACTTAAAGCAAGATTTACATGCTAAACCACCTGTTCATGATGATTATATCATATCCTTATTGCAGGTTTTATATATGTAGTTTTTAAAATTATTAAAAATTATGTCAATCTCAATAACTCATCCTACTCCACTAGCTCACCTTAACAAAGACGAATAATCTCGTCAGATATTAGATTGCTAATGCCTTAGCCAATCTTCTAATTGTATTATGTTCATAACATATGAAGAAAAGAACTAATCTTGCTTGATTTGTTGTCTTGAATCAAACAACATGAAGATTGTTCAAATTGTAGCCGAATTTTGAATGCTCTCCAACTAAGCGAATAAGCCAGGAGACTGTGAACTAAAACTGTCCCCATGTGGAAATTACTATTTTGGTCAAACTACGTAAACTCGCTACGTGGGCCTTGTCATTTTGGTGCTCCATCCATTTTTTGAGTTAAGAAACTTTATTTTTTTGTTTTTGAAGGAAATAGTAATTGAATAATTCGGGAACAATATCAAAATATTTTAATTTGTGGTTTTGAAGTGTATAATCAATTCTCCCACAACTTATCACATTTTATTGGTGCACTAGATTAACAAATTTGAACGTTATATGAAGATACAAACATAATTTTGAAAGAATTAATACCTTTTTATGATTTATACATAATAGTTACAATATAATTTTCATAATTCAATACTTATGAATATGATGTCACGAATGTTTATTTTAAGAGATAGCCATATCAGATATGGCCGTTAGTTAAACATATAGTAACTTTTGTTTATTTGATAAATTAATTTCATATTACCATCAAAATCCCAACACCCATATCCAAAAGATTCCGTTTAAAGGAATAAAAAGGAACTTTATTAAGATTTTAATTTGCAAGGCAAATATTCTGTATCCTTTTTTTGTCAAGTTAGATGTATATATCGTTTTATAGCAAATATTAGAATACGTGTATTACACCAAATGTATCAACCATCTTAGCCTAGCAAAATAAGCCAAAATTCTAAAGGCCCATACCCTACACACATACTGCGATTGACTCAAATATGGCAGCCTTATCCTTCCCCACGTGCGATTTCTTATCTTCTTAGCCCACTCCCACGTTTATTGTATTTTTAGAACCAGCTATATCAACTATACATTTCTAATAATATCACCTCAAGTAAATTTGGTAATATATTAACACTCATGTGGTAATTACTTCCGGAGCTATTTTTCATTTTTTTAAAAGAATTATAGAACTGAAAATTTGCTCCCATAAACCTATTTTCAATGTTTCTTTTCGTTCTTCGTGTGTTCCGTTAAATTCCTTTTAATTTTAGAGCTAGCGTTCAAATTTTCATTCTCATTTGACGTCGAAGATTCTTCCAAAACCTTAACCCTAATTATATTGTTTTACATTTATTCACCAACTTCTGATGAGCTGTTCCACCTTTTGTTGGTTCCGTTTAACTTTTCTAATTTTTTGAGTCACTTCACAAAAATTCAACTCAAACCGACATTAATAACCCTCCTCAATTTCAGCACAAACTTTTGTAACCACTTTTTTGCCGAAAAATCGGTAGGAAGTAATTTGTCAAAATCATATATTTTAAGAGGCAAAGAATTGTTTTCCCTATTCTTATTATAATATTATTATTTATTTTTTTGTGTGTGTCCTCGTATTAATAATTTATTTCAATCTTTCTCTGGGTTTTACAATAATACTAGAAAATAAATTTCTTTATTTTTTACATATTAATAATTAGAAATTCATAATGTTGTACTATTTCTTTAAGTGAGATTAATTATATATACGCATTAAATATTCAATCGAAAAATATGAATTTTGCTACCTCACCTGGTACTTTACTAGAGTTCAATTCAAAATTAATAAATTTGAGTTTTTTTTAATAAATAAATCCGAGGTTGACATTCAAGAAATTAAGAATACAACATTTTTTGAGAAGCGTTATGGCTTGTGCATGTGCTCTTTTGATGATCAAAACATAGAGGTTGACCTGCCCACGTAAACATGACTCATTTCCACAACCATAACAAAAATTAATATTTCAGTCAAGTGAGGTGTAACGATCAAATTATGGTGAGACAATATTTATAATCTCGTTATATGTACCATAATTAATGGACAGATCAACTAATTAAGATTTGTGATTGACAACGTAATCTGTTTGTTGATTTTGATTGCTTTGGCCTTTCATATGAACAAGAAGTCATCCATTTGAGATATTATTATTGTATTTTGAGTAATATTCCAATTCATTTATTTATTTTTTAATTTTCTTTTGCAGTATGGGAGCATCATAATCGAAAATTTGAGATCTTGATCGACTACAACTAGAAGCTTGAATTGTCCCTGCTAATTATTAGGCTTTAATACATTCTTGTAATCTCGATAGTTCTTCGATAATTTCACACAAATTAAAAAGTTAGTTTATATAGCTAAAATATTACTTTACATATTGTTTTTCAATTATACTCTTCTCGAATTTATTTATATCAATTAATAATTCAAGAAATTAATGTTGAAATAGTATATTTGTTATTGGAATATTCAATTTTACATTCTAATCATCAATTTTCTACTTACCATGAAAATAACTATTATTTTAAAAATATTAATTAAGGGTATGTGTGAAAATAAGAAATTAATAATATTTTAATTATAGTAACTGAAATATTTTTATGAGACGGAGGAAAATGGAATACTGGACTGTATTTGTAGGAATTAAAGCTCACTACCTTCATTATCCCCGATTCATTCCTACCCTATCCTTCTGGCCTGGAAAGTCATTTCTCCGCCCAGAGATAAACCTCTCCAATGGCCTTTTGGTCTCGTCTATTTTCAAATTTGTCCATTTCACCGATACGCGGGCTATACCATCGAAGAGTGTCCTACTTTGCGTGATGGTATCTATAACATAAATGATGAAAATTGTTTCAATTGGAACGAAGTTAACGACGGGAATACTTAGAGATGATAATAGGTTGGATAGTTGGGTTTATTTGAATCCATTATCTAATTTCATTTCCAATACATTTCGAGTGAGATTATAAATAACACGGTGATATACAAGGAAAAAATTGATACCTCATACGTCACAAAAAATACATATGTAATATATGAGGGTATTTATGAAAAGCGACATTATCTCTTGGAAGGAGCGTATCCTTTGAGAGGTGAGCGAGCTGGGTTATAGGTGGTGAACTAGCTAGTTGTAGAGTAGCGACCTGTAGTATGAGGATGAGTTCTCATATAGGGTCGCGACCTCTTATGTTTTGTGCTGGGTGCTAGAGCTCGGTTATGGGTTTTATAAATATCAAGCCTGTTGGCTTATATGGAAGGTCTATGGGGTCCCGGTGGACTATATGAAAAGAATAACAGGCCTAGACCTATTATGATAAAAGATCTATTATTTATGTGAATTTAGCATATAGGAGGAATTCTAATTTTAAGTCGGTCATGGTGTCATGGTATTTATAGAATTGTGGTGGGACCTATTATGATAAGAGATCTATTATTTATGTGAACTTAGCATATATGAGGAATTCTAATTTTAAGTCGGTCATGGTGTCATGGAATTTATGGAATTGTGGTGGGAGAAAGAAACCCTGACTTGGGGAGGACTTCTCTTGTCTCTATAAAAGGGGTGCATACCTCTCATTATTTTTAACTGGCTTTTATCGTATTTGGGCTCTCAAAACTACCTCTTGCTTTATCTAACTTAAGTATCGGATGATCTTCGCGGGTTTGACATCCGACCCGCCTGATGGTGCTGTTTTGCAGGACCGACTAGGTCGCCAAGAGGATTTTTGGAGGCTTATCAGGTCGCTATGACGGATCAAGAAGTTGTTTTAGGTTACTAATCTAAGATTTGAGGTTAGTACCCTCAATTCTTGGTAACCAATCTTTTTAGTTTTATCAATACCAAACAGATCAACTAACATTTAAAAATCTAAAAAATTACGTTATTCAAAGTAAAAAAGTTATTCAAAGTGAAAAAGAGCACGAACCAGCCATATAACTCAAATGAACAAAACAAGAAGTCCAAAATCGTTTGAGGTTTACAAGAAAACCCTGCTTAAAAGACCAAGCGCACACTAGCTATTTGTGTGTGTGATGGGTTACAATATGAATTTTTCCAACATAAGCCACCCATTTCATCTATCAATCACATCATGGCATTCATCTGAATCTAACTTCATTGTGTCCCATCTATGCTCATCTGAGTCATCTCCTTGTTGTCAAGGCCCTTTATGTCCTATTTACACTTGTGCATTGTCCCAACTTAAAAATATATTTATAAGAAATGCAAATAGCAACGAAAATTCAAGGCCCTTTTTCCAGACCCACAAGATGGCACACATTGTCATGTTCAATTAAGTAGGTTTCTCCAGCTTTTATATAGTCCAGGTGCCCAATTTATTTCGTATTTGTAAAAGTCACTTTCACTTATTACCATGTTCTTTAGGCCCCTACAAATTATTTGCTTGACAGGCCCAGCAGTCTCTTTTAGCGATTAGGCTAGGCCCAGAAAGCTCTTTATTTCTTGTCTGAGAACAACTTTAAGATGACCTGTAACACTGTCCAGGTTCATGAATTTAACCATCCTCCCAAGTTTTCGACAACACATTCAATAGGAACCCACCTTAAATAAATACAAGATTTTTCTTTTTTTTATTTATAAAAGACTCATTATATAAAAAGTATAAAATATGGGCACCCCCTCTTGTGGTTGTAATTTGTACAAAGGCAAGGAAACAAAAGATTGTATGTTCAAGAGCTTTTAGACTCAAATTCTTAATCCTGGTATAAATTTGCAGTAATAAAATCCATTAGTGGTGGCCATGTTATTATTTTGTACTTATTTCACTCCACAATATAATTAAAGCCGTACGTATGCATTAACGAGATAAAATAATACTGCAAAACAAAGCTATGATCAGCTGAAAGCCTATGAATATGAACAAGTGTTAGAATTTGAACAAATAAGAAATTATCATGTACATCAGTGTTCAGAAAAATTAGAAAATAAGAGACTTCAATCACCCAATACATGATATAATGGTGGAATTGACTAGATAAAACTGCAATCACCAATGCTTAAATATAGACAAAAAGGGACTCCACTTTTCTTTAGCAAAGCTGTTAGTTTTCTTATAAGAAGCAGCTATACATCTTCAAATACGACTAATTGTTCTTCGACGTACATGCGACATATTGGGCATCTCTTGCACTTTTCGCAACATGTGCTGCACATTATTTTTACGGAGGGTTAAAAACATTTACGGGAAGTGTATGCGAAAACTTTTACTTTTAGACAGGTGATTTATTGTAGAAACAGAATTGCAAATATAAGCTAAAAGTTGAACAACTTAATTAAAAAACAATGTTTGACGAATAAGTTGTGAAAGTGATTCGATTGTGGCATTTGAAATCTAAAGCTCGCTTTATTATTTTGATTAAATTATATGGAATCGGAAATAGAAATTCGCATTTGAAAATACTAATTTTTATTTTTATTTATTTTAATTATAATTATTATTTTATTTTTTATTATCATTATTATGATTTTTTATTTTTTTTTTGCAGGATATATGCAATACCTGCAAAGAACGTAATGCCTACAAGGCAGCAGAACGACATTTATGTGTTCGTCAAAGCAAACTCGACATAGGATTTTTTCCTGACAAAAGCAAATAATTACATATATTAGTAGACGGTTGGTAGCAAAAGCTGATAACAGAATAAAAGTAAATAAAAAAATATTTATTATAATATTTAGACTAAGGTATTTCTTAATTTCACTGTAGTCACTTCTACCTTTGCTGATTATTTTAGTAACCCTCATATGTCAAAACTTTTTTACTTAATATCACAAACGACCTATTTCCATTTTACTTTCCTTTTTGACGTATTTAATCATAAATCCTATACACGTGACAACTTCTTTTTTTTTTTTTTTTTTTTTTTCCATTTTCGGATTATTAACATATTTTAAAAATAAAATCTAAAAAATAAATAAATAATAAACTCAATAAAAGTTAGAGTTGATACATTTTGAAGCCTTTCAAACTCCTCTTGGCTGATATTTGTGATCTCTGTTTGCGATTCAAGAGCTGATTGAAGCCTCCATATCTGAGAATATTTCAAACTTGTTAAACAACCTAAAGACGGTTGCTAAATATAAGGAAATCACAGAAAGCCAAAGATAGAAAAAACATATATACAAATTTCCCAAAAAAAACATCTATAACAATTCAAGATAAAAATCACCTCCTTCACGAGCTCAGCCTTCGGCATTTTCTTTACAGTATCAGGCGCAAATGTGTTGTACCTGTTAGGAATAAGGAAGGTTCATGAGCATAAATACAGCCACATTTACACATAAAATTATATTCGACAACTTTAGAAATAAGCGCCTCAGTATCCAAACAAAATAAATTCCTTGATCAATAATCACCAAGTATACTTAAATCCTAAAATTCTGACTAAAATACCCCTATATCCTTACCTGATTATACTAAATTCTCATCCGATTATTTAACCCTCACATGAATATGCAAGGGTATTTTTTACTTTTCTTCAATTTGGACTATTTTCACCCGCCCTCCAGACAACCCCACTGTATCAACAATAGTCTTTTCTAGCACACTTTGTCCTCACTTACGTGCACCCAGAGAAACTTCCCAGGGGGTCACCCATCCCACCTCTACTCCAAGCCAATCATGCTTAACATTCGAGTTTCGATGAGAGGGCTTAGGGCTACCAGAAAAGATGATACATTGTTGGTATGAGTTTACCGATCAAATTTATTGAGCTTTCCTAGTTAGTCCCATGATTTGGGGGTGTTATAATTTTTCCTACAATTGTCAAATGTTGTCTCTCTCTCTCTCTTTTTTTTGCCTAAAATTACGCTTTTTTCCTTAAAAAAATAATAAAGGGAAAAAATAAGGGCAAAAATGTAAAATCAACATGAAATAAAATGGGTCAAATGTTTCAAATTTTTATAGTTATTTTCAGAAAACGCACCCAGATTCCCAGGCAGAATATAGCCGAGCTTGCTCTAACCGGCTCCCTTCATCGATCGACCACCAACCCAATAACCTAATAAGATAAATGTTCTCGAACCGTTAGAAACAAAGCGTGATTAAAAAGAAACGCAAGGCTCGTTTCATTAAATTTACGGTTACAACCTCGAACCACGGCGCAAGAATCCCATATAGTCATAAGCGGATGCTGGTAGTCGAAATGTGCTCCCCACATCGGCAGTTTCATCCTGTAGTAAGAGGCTAACTTTTTCGAACAATCTATATATTGCGAACAAAAATCCGGCTCCTTGTAGCAGAAGAAGAGGCGCAAATAAAACTGGAATCGGAATATATTTAGCTCCCGGAGGAGTGCCCTGCAATAAAAAGTTGCGACGATGATACTATTCAAACCAGAAAAGTTTCATTACAAATATACCCTTGAGGTTTAGTTTAATTTTTTTTTTTTAAATCTCTTTCAAAATTACTAATACCCCCTTGATATTTGTTTTTAGGGATAATTACAAAATTTACCTTGAGGTTTGACCCAATTACAAAAAGGCCCAGATAACTTTCAAAATTACAAAAAATACCCATGAAGTTAAATTCAATGTTGAAATTAAGGGGCTAACTGTAATATTATTATAAACATGAAGGGGAGTTTTGAAATATTTTTTTGCTTAAGGAGGTAAATGTCAATTAGGTTATATCTCCAGGGTAATTTTGTAATTCACCCCTTTTTTCAATAATTATGCCGAACCTCAGAAGTAAAAGTAATTTTCGCAATTACGTCAACCAGAGATTTCTTTTGACATACCTCCAAGTACATGAAGAGCATTATCTGAAAACCAACAAACGGGATTTTCATGATGTGGCCGCCAATGTCTTGCAAGCTGCACATCCTATTTTCTTGATTATCCTCGTCCGATGATACCATGAAACCGTTGTTCCAGTTAAGATGTCTGAAGCTCATAGAAGACGAAGAAGCTGCTGTGAGGTGAGGACGTCTATGAATCGCGGGATTGTACCACTTCGTGCAAATAAGAAACGCAAAGCACTCCGCAACACTGAAAACAAACAAAAAATTAAAGAAAATAAAATAAAAGTTATATGTAGGTTACAAATACTACAGCTGAGGTTTAGCCTAATTAGAAAATGACCCAGTTCTTTTTCAAAATTACAAATATCCTTTTGACATACTTTTTTATTTACAAATTGCAACCGTTTGAGGGCGTAATTTGTTTAACAAATACAAAGCTCAGTTTTTTTTGTGTGTTTTTTTTTTTTTGTAATTTAAATATAACTAGATTTTATTGTTTTTGTAATTTAGTTCAACCTTGGGGGTAATTTTTGTAATTATTCCAAAAGGAAAATTTTATGTACCCATAATTGATAAATAGATCCCACCAACCAAGAGCGGCCACGTCACCTGCATATGGTCCAAGAGAAAAACATGGGAAATAGAATGAACGCAAAAATCTAATGATTTGAAGTATGAATTTAATAAAATGAAAGGAACACGTGTTTTGAGATAAACAAACTTCTCATTGTCGTAGCATCATAAAATTAATTTAAGGCCGTTTTCTCTAAAATTTGAAAATCCAAAATGGAATTTATATGAAATGCACTTATAGAAACTATTTATATATTGGATGCCAGAATAAAGATAAACTATTTTACACTTAGTAAGCATATGTTATAACCTTATAAACATTGTGCAATGCAATTTAAACTTTACTACAAAATTAGATGATAGGAGAACATCTGCAGTAAGATTTCCAAAAAAAAAAAAAAAGGGGGAAAGAAAAAGGAAAAGATTTTACCACATAGCTTTAGAAGTGTAAATGTCGTTGCGGCAATGAAGAAGACCATTGAAATGGAAACCCAGAAGTGCTGAAGAAGAAAATTATGAAACCGACAGTTGGAGTGTGCGGATAATACGACAAATCCGATAAATTCTTTATACAATGGTGTTCATATTTAATTAGTACAAAAGGGCAGATATTTTAGATTATTAATTGATTACAAGAAGAGTTGCAGTAATCAGGTTCCTAACTCCAACATGTAGCATCAAGGCCCATTAGCTCAGTTGGTTAGAGCGTCGTGCTAATAACGCGAAGGTCGCAGGTTCGAAACCTGCATGGGCCATTCCTCAAATTTCTTTTATTTTTGGCTTATTTTCTACAATTACCGTATGATTGTTATATTTCCGGCATAACCCCTCAAAATATTTTTCAAATTAAGAGCTCTTAAATTTTACCTTTTAAGCCTGCAGGCTCCTAAATGTTTAATTTTCGATTTTAAAATTACAAGAGTCAAAATATTAAAAACTAAACTGGGTTTAAATTTCGAACTATTTGACAGATGATTAGAACTTACAGGAAGAGTTTCCCATATTGCCTCATCACTGATGTTTTCTTCTTCTCCTGGCATAAGGGCCCTACACATCCTGAGCATAATAACAAAAGGAAAAATTAAATTAATCACAATTTGATATGAATAGAGTGGTACAAATAGCTCGAGAATTTTGAGGATTGAAATTCGAAAAACAGAAGAAAAAAAAAATCTTTACAAGGATATGAAGTATAATTACCTAATGTTATCAACCAAAATCGCAATTTCCAGAGCTATCAGAGGCATAAATACAATCTTCAAATTTACAGCTGTCATTCATCACATTAAAAACAAGATAAGTTCATGATGAACAAGTGATATTTGATAAGGTATTTGATTTTTAAAAATGAAGAAATTTGAAGTGACAAAAAAAAAACTTTATTTTTTCAACCGAAACTCGGCTATCTTTTTACCATAACTTCTCTGGAGATGAACACAAAGGAGAAGTTCAAATGCGATGAGCAAAGGAGTAGCAACTATAGCGTGAAATGGGGCCCACTGTCAAGCAAATATAAAATAGAGGCGATAATCGAGTTAGAAGATTAACATTTCAATTGTTCCACATGATATATAGAATATTTAAATCAAATGGAGTGTATTTCATCATACATAGCGACCATGAGGCATAGATGGGGCAGGTAATGAGAATCTGCCTCTTGCCACAACCGCGTGAAATAACCAGAGCGGCGAAAATATCAACCTACAAAAATTGGACATAAGTAGAAAGTAGAAACAGAAATTAGAAAGTGATTTTGTAACTAAATTAATATGCAAAAGAAAAAATCCGTCAAATTATACCGACAAATCTCTGACAGTTTTGCTACCAACAAAAATATTGTAGGTATTTACCAAAAGTTTTAGATTTTGTTGGTAAATATTTAGCCAAAACATTTTTAACTACAATATACAGTTTAGTTTCTTTAATACTTACTGTCAGTTTTTCACCTTTTTCTCCCAGATACCCATGCTAAACAAGTAGAAATTACGATCCACCCCCTATAATCAAAAAACCTTCTCTAAATTGGGAGGCGATGTGAAATTACAATTACATAAACACAATCTTATCATCTTGTCTAAATTCCCATACTTTCAGCTAAATATTGACTTTGGTTATGTCATGAAAATGTAATACAAATAACTAGATCAAGTTTATAGTCTCCCCAATTCAGAAAGATCACATTTTTGTAGCCTATTTTAGCCAAATCATCTCGAAAATATCAAAAATCCTTACTCTAGTAAGATAATGGTCAAAAAACAAAAACAATTCCTGCACTAAATTTCACCAAATTACAACCACATTCTATCATAACAATGCCGGTAACCAAATTATTAACAAATATATCAGAAAAGAATAACAAAGTTAGACCAGCTCGAGGAAAAAAATTTATAATTTAATTAATAACCTAAACCTGAAATTTTAAAAACAATAATTAATTAAAAACCACACAAATCTGGGGGGGTGACGTTTCTCTTTCTCTTACTTTTTCCATACTTCGTTTGGTCTTTTTATTTATACAATGTGGACATTGTAATAAAATAAAATTAAAAATGAATAAAAGGAAGGATTGTTTACCGGATAGACGTCCTAGATCTGACTTCGTCGGAGAAAGCCCAGAAAAAGCCCAACCACTCTCTTATGAAAGCCCTAGATCTGCAACCGCTGGAGAAAGTTAAGAATACACAAATCCTCTACCTGTAGCTACTCTCTCCATCATTGCAAATTCCCCACAGAGCCACTACCATTTCACTGTGAAGAATCAAATCATAACCAATAAAAAACAAAAAATCAAAAACAAAACGACTGCATATAAATCAAAAGCATGGATCTAAAAATTAAAAACTAAAAACATAGACTGACTTCATTTTTTAGGATCAGAAAAATCCCGATAACACAAAATTGGACAGTCATTTTTTGTATATAAATTCAAAATCGCATCAATAGAAAATGAAACATTAGTTGCAGTTCATCCGAAAAGGATGTGAAAATTAATTGTAGATCTAAAAAATGAAACATTGATAGGATTAACAATACAACTTCAATTGAATCTGGGATCTTTATGAATCCCAGATCGAATTATGCAAAAAAAAAAAGGTTGGGGGGGTGGGGGGGGTTACTTACGGCTTTAATTGCGAAGACAATTCAATTGAG
>BMAC01000357.1:384054-394760 GCA_014905375.1 Phtheirospermum japonicum | reverse complement strand
TAATAATTAAAAAAAATCTTTTGCTGTAGAAGTAATAGATATTTATAAAACTATATAATAATATAGTGTTAGTTTCATAATAGATATTTGCTCTTTTTTTTTCTCTTTTTTAATAAAATAAAAATATATTGTTTTTTTTTCCAATCAATTTTGAAAAGTATACTATATAATAATTTTTTCCAACATGAGTTTTTTGAGTATTAACCAGCTATCAAGAGCTATTTAAGAGTCTTTACCAAAAGTCAAAATGAGCTAATTGATAGTGAAACCCCTAATTTATTTGATATTAAACTTACTTCTTTCCACACTCATAAATAAACTTGTTGAATGCAAAATATTCTTGAAACCTAACATATCTAACTTGAGTTTTCCACACTCATAAATAAACTTGTTGAATGCGAAATATTCTTGAAACGTAATATATCTAACTTGAGTGGCTTTATATTGTGAAATAGTGTTTGTTTGTTGTGTGTATTATATATTAATCATGAATTATGTTATAATTCTTTCATCTTACATCATAATTCACTACAAGAAAACTGAAAAATACCAATAGAAAATTTTGTTGGTAATTAATTATTTCTGTTGGAAACTGAGTTTATCAACAGAAAAAATCTGTTGGTAAACAGCTCGATGGTAAAACTTACCAACATAATACTGTCTGTTGGTAATTTTAGCAACACATTACCAACAGAAATTTTCTGTCCATAGATTTAGAAACAGACTCATCTTTTGCTATTTACCAACATAATATTTCCATTGGTAAATACCAACTGAAGCAGTCTGTTGGTAATTATAAATTCACCAACGGAATATATCCGTTGGTAATACCAACTGAAGCAGTCTGTAGGTAATTGAAAATTTACCAACGGAATTAATCTGTTGGTAAAATAGCAACAACATTTTTCCGTTGGTAATAATAGTTTACCAACAGCCACAACTATTATTTTTACCATCGGAATAATCCGTTGGTATTATTTTCAATGTATTTTTTATTTTTTCAATTCTTAATTTTTCCTGTAATTACACCAAATAATTCACAATAATAACCAATAATAAATAATAACCGGAAATTAAAAGATAACTGAAACTTTATATTAAATTTCAAACGCTAATATTCAAAATAACAAATGTCAATATCTAAATCACATCATACCCAAAATACCAAACAACGATATCTAAATCACACGTAATATCAAAAATATCCAAACATTAATCACCAAATACACACATAACCTCCAAAATATGAAAGCAATATCCATAATGTAAATGCATGTGCAAAGGGATATGTGGAATCGAGATAGAAAATCGTCATAGCTATGAAGGTGGCAAACCACAGTTGGGTCCTTCCCATGTTCCTCTCGCTGCATTCATAATAATAATTATATATTATTCATGTAAGAAAATTTCACAAGTTAAAATAAACTCAGATAATAAGTAGAAATATTGATGAAGATATGCAACTGAATGAAGATATGCAACTGAATGACCAAATCTGTCACCAGTAGAAACAATTTTAATTAAGATATGCAACTGAATGACAGGAATGAAGTTCAACAAAATGATAGGTCTGAAATTGAAATTACAGTGGAGATAATTTTGTAGTCTATGAGTTCTATTTTGACAACGTTGGGTCTCATGACGAGATTAAAGAAAAGCTGAGCAGCAACATAGTCGAGGATGGTTCCAAAGATGTTAATGATTTAAATGTGACCTTGGACAAACTCATAGAGCTCACATTACAGCAAGCTCTCACCCAATAAGTTAATTCGGATTTTATCGACCATTTGGATATACTTGAGGAGCAGATCAACGAAAACGAGCCTAAAGAAAGCGAAAAATCTGCTACTGATCCATTGCCATTAGAAACTGAGCCGATCGAAATAGATACTCATCAGATTCGAAGGAAAATCGAAGTCTACACAGATTTATTGGCAAATTAATTACAGAGAAACGCACATAAGTTCAGTCTAATTATAAATCACCCCTATGATGATTTTGTCATGCTTTAATTCATTTGATGCACTGCCTATGATGCATGAAAACATGCCACTTCAGTGAAAAAGAAAAGAAAAAAAGAAAAGAAAAGAGAAAAAACTTTTAAGCTATTAAACTACTTACATATGCTTTCGCATGGGCAACAGCAGAGCATGATCCACCCGTATGCTTCGAAACACCGCTACCATCTCCTAAATTATCACTCCGTCGATTCTTACTTGCCTGTTGTGACTTTGCCTCTACATCGGGATCATCCCAATATCTCAACCAAAAGTTCCATGTCTCTTGAGATACAAACGTCGGTCTATTGGCACTGTATCTAAATTCACTTTTGGCCTCCGACACCATGCCAGCGTAACGAATGCTAGCATGCTTCAAAAATAACATATACACAAGTTCCGGTGAATATATCGGGTCCCAAGTGTACTCTTTCTACAAAAAAAAATTGTTGACCAACAATCAAGAAAGCTATAAAGAAAAAGGGACGGAAAACAAAACTGATTTCGATGGGGAAAAAAGCAGATAAGTATTCAAGATATTTCTTCTTAATTTATTATAGCTAGTTATGATTATCCTTGCAATAAGTACAAATATGTAATCTGGCTATTATGATGAATCATACACATAAAACTCATATAGTCCCATTATCTTAAAGAAAATTCATCAAAATCCATAACTAGAAGAAGAAGTATACAGGAAAGAAAATTGAAAGGGCACGGACATGCTTACCTTATTTATAGATACAACAACGTAGAGTGTGAAAAGCAAGGGCTAGGAAAGAGTTTAAAAGTGTTTTCAGTCTCTTTTTTTTTTCTTGCCTGAATTGGATAATCAATGAGTTTAATTATATGGATAGACAATTGGGAAAATCTTGGGGTGTTTGATGCAAGCCATTTATGCAACATTTCCAATAAACCTAACTACATCGAAACCTTTCCCAAAATAGACCTCCATAGCAAAAAGGTTTTTTCCCAATTGAGATTTTGAGATTTTTTACTGCTCTCAAATCCAGGCTCTTGATTCAAGTCATAATAGAATTGTTGATGATGTCCCTGTACAGAAATTTTATTTTTTTATGGAAAATCTTACATTGCTTAATCTATCTTATAATCACTTTCGGAGTTTAGAATCTTGGACGCGAAAAATTAAAAACACATTATATCAGAATAATAGATGTTTTTGTTTTTAGATTATGGAAAGTAAAATAATTTTAATATTTATTACAATACATATAGAAATATATTTAACAGTTATTGCAAATCATTATAAATTAAGCAGTATTTAGCTAAATAGAATCTATTATTTCTAAAATAGTAATAGAATTTTCCCGCTAAAATTTCGAGCAGTCTAATTGTATAATTATAGATATGAAATAGTTTCATTTTCTTATTAGAAACACAAGGGAAATGAAATAGATTAAAGTTATAACGAGTAGTGATACATGAGATTTCACTTTGAATAATTGTTTACCCTAATTTAGTGTTTATTCTCATATCTTACCATAATAAGTATTAATGATTGTAAACTTGATGTGTTTGTAACACAAATTAATGAACCATATAGTAGTGAATGAAACAAAACTATATAAGGCATAGTAAATGTTAATCACTCAGTGTGTTAAGTATTATCTTAATACTATATGTTTAGTCTAATTATATAAATTCCAACCATTTGAAATACATTTGTATATATGTTAACTACAGCCTCAAAACGAGAAATATCGTGTTGTCGGAAGATGGAGAGTCGTTGATAACAAGGTTCAAGATTTTGGGTATACATAAGGAACTATATATGTATCTGTTGTACTTTTCACATTTTGGGTAAAAAATACCCGAGTTTTAGCCTAATTACAAAACAACCCCAGTGATCTTTTGAGATTACAAAATTACCCCCTCTTGAGATGAATTTTATAAAAGTGACAAAAATGTTAAGGGACAGTATTTGTAATGAACCCTTTTTATGTTGCATGATTTTTTCTAAATAGTAAAGAGTTTCCGCAAAGAGTATACAATTATTTTTTTGATCAAATAATARTAATAATTATATAAATTAAATTTAATATATTAAAAATTAGCAATTTAAGAAACTTTTCTATATAATTAGTGGGAAAAGCTTCCTCCAGTTGAGAGGCAAAGATGATAGCAGCAGAGCTTCTATTTTTCAATTGAGAAAGATGATTATAGAGCTTCGATTAAGATAATATATGGAGGCTAGAGCTGGGTTTATCGATGATAAACAGGCTATAAAAAAAGTATATCCAACTTTTTATTGTCAAATATTCTTAATCTGGAATCTACAGAAAGTGCCTGAGAAAATCAAAAGAAAAAAGAATCAAAAGTATTATCTACATCTCCCACATTATCTCTATAACCACAAACATGGAAATAATCCTCAACTTTTAATTGAATTTCTCTAATTTCCTCCAAATGCCCAAGTGTTATCTACATCCCCCAGCTTATATCTCTAGAACCAGAAACCTTTTAATTGAATTACTCTAATTTCCTCCAAATGCCCAAGTGTTATCTATATCCCCCAGCTTATATCTCTAGAACCACAAACCGTAAGATTCATAAAACATGGAAAAACACTCAACATTTAATTGAATTCCACTTATGTCCCCCTGATACCCCCAAATTCATCGGATCCAGTAAAACCAACAACTAAAATCAAGCAACAAAAAAAAAGCTACATTCTCAGACTGTGTATGAATTTACTTACAGCGCTGAGCATTGAAGAACACAAGAGCTTTGTTGATTGCCTGCGTGTAATTATCCGGCGGCGGCGAGCGGTGTTTGTGGCGCGGCACCATCTTCACAATCGGCGTAATTAACCCAGCCAACAACCCGTCGACCAAAACCGTGCCCACAGTCCACACGAAGATCTTCCTGCTGACTATAACGCATCCCAAATCTACATATCTCTTCTTCTTCTGCTCGCCCAGTCCCAGCAGCCAGCTCTGTTGTATCTCATCCAACGGCCGCGACAACACCGCCTGGTCGTAGTCCTGTAAGTTCCTGCTCCGATCGTCGTCCATGGCCGAGTCGGACGCGATCTCCAGCGGCCTACCCCACGGAATGAAAGAGAAACAAGAGGGTTTTTAGATTAGGTTTAATGTTTTGTTTTATTGAACGAGACGATGAAAAAGAGAAATGAGAGTGAAAATGCGAAATTAATTTTATTTGCATTACCAACAGATGCAAAACAACTGTTGGTAAAATGGCCATATTACTAGGGGTGAGCAAAAAATCGAAAAACCGAACAAACCGACCGAACCGAACCGAAAATTTCGGTTCGGTTCGGTTTTCAGTTATTTTTTTTCAAAAATTTCGGTTTTCGGTTCGGTTCGGTTTTTATGAAGAAATACATTGAAATAACCGAACCGATATATATTTAAGGATTAAAAATAAATAAATAAATTTTATTAAATGAAAATATACCTACACCCACCCACCTATCCAGACCAGATTAGATCCGCTTGCATTTCCTTTGCTTTCATTTCCTCTCTCTCGCTTGAAAAACCGAAAAACCCTAGCAAATCCGCCTCTCCAAAGACTGGATTGGATCTCCGCCAGATCAGCCATCCTCCCGATCTACGATGAACGCTTCCTTCCCAATCTGAACCACTGCTACTAATTTCGCCCCTCTTTCCGTTCAATTTGAGAAAGGTATTTTAGATTTTAATTTTTTTTTTCATAACATGCGTTTGTATATGTTGATAGTAGTTTGGGTTTCAAGATTTTTTAATCTTCTTCTTCGAATTTTTCTCAATTTGATTTCTGAAATCGGGATTTAATTGGTTTACTTGAGTGATTCTGTCTCTTATTGGTTTTGTTACTTTATTTGTATGATGATGACAAACTAATGGAATTTCAAACTCAACTCATGTTTGTTAGTTTTGTTCTCTCCCTCTTACCAGTTAGTAGTTCTATAAAAATAGTTGAACAATTTGTTTGCTTGCAGTGTTTCTTGAAATATAAGGGATGGGATTGCATGTATACTCTATTGTTTGTAACAACCGTTTTCTTTATTGTTAACTAATTTTCCCCAGTTTTAGTTGGATCTTGAAATATCAAATATGGTGCTTTTACTTCCCATGATATAAAACCCCTGTTTGTATTTTTTTTGTTTTGTTTGTTTGTTTGGTTTTTTTTTTAGGAAGAATTAATTAGCTGAAATTTTTTCAATGAGTAAGAAAATGGTAATCAACCAAAAGACTTAACACAGGCTACAAACTCACAATGTAGATTAGTTACAAACTGTTAAACAAGAAACACATGCATACATTCTGTTTATCAGTAAATTAATTATATGTATAAGTATACATACATACATCAAAATACATAACTTGATGACAACAACTATTATAAAATAAAAAACAAAATAAAAATGCATGATCATTCTTTGTAAGTCCTTTTTTTTTCATTCTTGTTTGTTCTTATGACTTTACATTTTCATGCAAATCTTTAAAGAAGTTAGGTTTTAAAATTAATGCTTGTACTAGCATGTTCAACGAGACTTTTTTTTCTCTAAAATCTTGGGAAAATTACACCAGGTACACTTTTTTGTTTTTATTTTACATTTTTACAACATGATATGTATTTTTACATTTHTACAATTTTCTTTTTTACATTTACACTATTCTTCTCTCTCTCTTTTTTTTCTTTTCATTTATCATAGTTTATTTTTGACTTTTTTTTTCTCTTCAAAAAATACCCTCCTTTTCAAAGCCACTTTGATTTTTCCTTTCCAAATCCTATCTTGACTGTCCGTCCCTTTTTACCAAATATTGCATGTCAATTTGGCATAATATTGAAATCTTACAAACAGAGATGCTCTCAGTTTCTGTGTTGATTTGAGGGCCATCATTGATTTCTTTAGGTGAAGTGTTTCTATATATAGTTATAGTCTTGATTGTGAAGTGTTTCTATATATAGTTATAGTCTTGATTGATTTTGTCCCCTTATAATTGATCTACATCTACTTAAATTAAAGCTCTCAACTTTATTACTGATGAGGTACTATAAATTGAAGTCTGGTATTTTTATTGCATAATATAGTGTCTGAGGTTCTTGTGTGTTGATGCAGATTTCTGGGTCATCTTTAATTTTGGTGCTGCTTTTGGGGCGTTATGGCGTTGCTGTTGTTCTGATGTTGCTGTGGTGGTGTGGTGTTGTGATGTTTCATTGTTAGGCTAGCTGCTTCTTGGTGCTGTTTTTTGTGATGTTTGCTGCTGTTCTTGGTGCTGTTTTTTTAGTGACGTTTGCTGCTGTTCTTGCTGTCTTCTGTTGCTGTTGCTGGTTGTTTTGTTTTGATTAAAATTGTTGTATTTTTCCTCATTTTCTGGTGGTGATCTTGATGCATTAAGACAAATATTTTTAATTTGTAAAACTTTAAGACGAATTGTGTTTCTTTTTCTAATGTTTATTAATAGTTAAAAACTTGGAATTGGGCCAGATATGGATTGGGCTTGAAAATCAGGCCAACCGAAATTAGGTCAATAACCGACCGAACCGAGCCGAATTTTTCGGTTCGGTTAACATTCGATTTTGAAGTCAAATTCGGTTCGGTTCGGTCCATAAAATTTTCATTATTTTGGTTTTTCGGTTCGGTTTTCGGCCGAACCGACCGAATGCTCACCCCTACATATTACCAACAAAATACTTTAACTGTTGGTAATTTTAATATATTTTTTTTAAAAAAGTTGTCAAAATACCAACAGATTAGTATTCCGTTGGTATTTTTTTTAAAAAAAGGGAAAAATTATTTATCAATGGGCATATCCATCTCTAATTAGCAACGGAATCTTGCTCCGTTGGTAATTACCAACAGATTAGTAATCTGTCTTTAAAATATTTAAAAAAATAATTAAATAAAATAAAAATATTATTCTGTTGGCATTCTGTCGAAATTACCAACCGATGTTATCCGTTGGTAAAATTTTGTTGGTATTTCCCAGTTTTCTTGTAGTGATTCATTTATATTGGGCGAGCGGGAAAATACGACCACCGTGCTCTTTTTTGATATTCGAGATCTTGCACCAAAATTAAAGGTTAGAAATGGAGGCTTTTCTGATAAACCCTCTTCTTCGCGCAATTTAGGGCTTGAAAGTGTGCGAGGATATATGAATTGAGGTGTAGAAAAAAGTGTCACATCTTCCCTATTAAGGTCTACCTACTTATAAGCTCGGTGGTTGAGATCTTCGGTTTAGCAGGGATGAGCTCAGGATCTAGAATCGTTCTGATAAACAATTGTTTATAGTGAATTTTATTGATGCGCGAGGTGAGGCATATTAGCCTGAGAATCTCAAGTTCATGCATTTGTTCTCAAAAGTTATGAGATTACGAGATGCTCGGTATAATCTCATTTTCCTGTAGATATTGTTCTTGCCATGTATCCTCTAGAGGGCTCTCGATAATTAACCCGAGGTTGGAGAGGCTTGAATGTCTTCTTGTAAAAAGGGCTCTTACCAGTGGGTTTCGTGCTTTTCTTCAAATGTTGCACGGGATAATTAACTGAAGGTCTCCGCTCGAGTTAACATGTATCCGCAAGCTCTTAACGGAGCAAGCTCGGGTATATTTCAAGCTCGGATCCTTCTACAAGAACTTTATTCATGCCATATCATATATGATTAACTAATATGATCAAAAAGGCTGGACCTGTGGTTGAGAGAGGAACTTGAGTGATTCTAAAATGGGCATTTACATATCTTTTACGTTAAATTGTTAGTCAGAACTAGGGGTGAGCACGATCCGATTCGGAGATTTGGAAATCTCTTGAAGCGTACATTATATTTAGGTACGGTTTGGTTTGAAGAGAGTTAAAGTCAATGATTATTCTTCAGTTCTAGAACAGTTTCGATTCTCGAATAATCTCCATTTTACGCCCAAATTATTATTGTAAATTAGAATTACTATATTATTGTTAATTTTAACTTTTATTTGTTAGTTGATAATTAATTAAAATACAAAATTAATAAAGATAGTGTTTTACTTATTAATAATCGAATATAATGAGATTTATAACTAATATAATACAATTATAAATCGTTTATAGTATTAGTTATCAGTTCGATACATATATTTTAAAGGGATTAAAAAATCTTCAAATTCATCAAGTGAAAAAAAACTTACGATGGTTCGATTTAGAAATTGATCGACAATCAATAAAAAGTTTCAGTTATAGTACGATTCGAATCGGCTTTTTGTACAATCATTATTTTTAAATTCAGTGCTCAGCACTAGTCAAAACAAACAACGTTCAATTGGTGGGAATAATTACACAACCAAACCAAAAAGAAAAAGAAAATTGGCAAAAGGCGAACATGCAGTATCCCCAATAAAAAAGAGACAAAGATCAAGACCAGCCCAAACTACATATGCACACACAAAAAAATAGGCCCAGATTTTTGGGGCCTAAGCTGGAGCTTGTTCAGCTCATGTTCAAGACGCGAAAATGGGAAGGTCATATGAGATGGAGACTGATGGAAATAACAGAGCAATGTAAAAATCGACGCGTATGTATACTTCTAGAGCACTAAATTATTAAACTAATATTCTTTTATTTAGTAATTTAATCTCAACTAGTTACTATATTAAATAGACAATTCTTGTTTTGATGGAGGGGCTTTTTAGTACAATACCATATCATTATATAATATTTGCGTAGGCTGGATATGAACACCTAAAAAATTAATGAGTTGCTCCCATAACATTTCAAAATATTATAAAAATTTATTAAATTAACTCAATAAACTCCTTACTTTACTACTATCAAATTATCATAAGCAAAAAGAAAAATAAACAAATGGTAAAAGGAAGAAAGTGTCTAGAAAAAGAGAAAAGAAAAGAAAGGAAACCAAAAAAGAAGGAGAACAGTCAAACATGGGAAGAATGAAAATATTATTTTTAAAAATATTTAAAGAAAATAAGGAGATGGATCATGGTGAGCAATCAAATTAAAGAGTAAGTCTATTATTTTTGTGAAAATTATTAGTGTTCCTCCAAAAAATCGGAGAAAAGTAGCAAAAATAAAGACGAATTTACCAACGAAAAATAGTTTATTTTTTTCTTAGCCAATATTGTTAATTTCCCCTAATTTGTCACGAGGGGATTCAAATCCAAGACATCTTGAATGAAGAGGGAGAGACTTGGCCACTTGGCCACATGTTGCACATGCTAATTTTTTTATTTTCTTATACATATTAGTGAACTTTATAAATTATATAATATATTTATAAATGTAAATGATTATTTAAAGTGCATTATATAATAATTATATATTATAATATATACACTATATATATATAGTTAGAAAAAACCTTACATTATTTGTTATTGTTATATTTATAAATAATTATATTATAATTATATATTATCATTAAAAAAGTGTTATAAACATTTAATATGTATTAAAAATCACATGACATATATTTAGACTATATCACACACACACACACACACACACACACACACACACACACATATATATATATATATATGGTTGGTTCAAATGGAATCATTTATATGCGAACTTGCGAATTAATACTTTTATTATATATCAGCAGTGCTTTTATTATACAATCAAAGTACTTTATTAATATTTTCAGTTATATACACCAGTAGCTTTTATTATATAATCCTAATGCGTTTATTAAATAAGGAAATATACAAAAAATCTGATCCATCCATTTAATTAGATGTAAGGCCCAT